>JANHFL010004072.1:108881-124726 GCA_032468155.1 Oxyrhabdium leporinum | reverse complement strand
AAGAGAGGGAGGAGAAAGGCCGAGCTGAAACTTTAATAGCACAGAGGCCCTTTTCTTTTGCAGCATATGGTATATTTCGCCCATACTGAAGACATTAGCCATCTATATTTTGAAAGGGTTACTTCAAAAGTGTACATGAAACCCATGCTTAGCATTCTGAAAACACACTCTGGGAAGGGTTAGGATCTCTGGCAAAGCCAAAACAGAGAAGAGAAAACTGGCCAGCCCTGAGGTGCTTTGAACACTAACAGAAACCTTTCTTCTTTTGAATTCCAGGGCTGCATGTGTTCAATTTTATACACAAGCCTTGGTGGATGATCCATGTTAACAAGTTTCCTTATTGCTCATTTGGCCCAGAATCTCAGTTCCAGATGCTTTCCGACAAGGGCTGGTCCTCACTATAGATTTCTGGTTCTAAGAAGAGGATCCTATTTTCCACTCCCCATGGAACTGACTGTGGAACTGACTGTGTTCCAATCAGCTGTACATATCTCCAGAGCTGTGGGAGGGGTGTGTTTCAAAACCCAGCTCAAACAGATATGAAGCAGTGGCAAAGATAAGAAATGGAAACATCTGGCACTAATTTAAATATATAAATATTTGCCTTGAAGCCCAAACCTCTTCAAAGCCTACCCTTTACTCCTGCTCTGGCCAAAGAAACTTTGTAAGAGTCTAACAATGTCCACCATATTCAATTTCCAAACAGCTCTATTTTTTTTAAGCAACAGATTCTTAAGGGCCTTTCCATACAATTGTAGCTACTCATTCCTGAGTTAGCAGAAACATAACATTTGTTCTCATGCTCCATGACTGATTCCCACCCTGCCCCAGTTCTCGGTCACTGTCAATCACCCAATTTCCCTCTGTCATAATATTTGATCAAGATTTTAGATACTTTAAGGGTGCTCTTGAATGGTATCAGAAAATGGAGGAAACGCTGATACGGTAAAGCTAAAAACAAGTTAAGTCTCTTTCATTCATCAGGACAAGAGAGAAGCAATGTCATAGAACAAAGCAGGAAAAAATATATTTCAAAGGCATGTTTTCCTCAGTGGTTAGGTTCAAATAGGGAAAGAACTTAAATATTGCAACAGCTATGTATGTGCATTTCTAATGTTAATACATACATACATACATACATACATACATACATACATACATACATACATACATACATACATATATATATATCTCCTTAGTCCTTTATTTCAGCTTTGTGTGCATATGTGCCTTTCTGAGTCATTGTTGAATCCTGGCATCTACCTAGTCTAGTCCCTGCAGTTTTCTTGGCAAGCTTTTGGTTTCAATATCCAAGACAAAAGTTGCTGGTCTTTGGAAGACAGGTGTGATCCAGGTGTAGAATTTACCAGACCATCAGGAAAAGCCAACTGATAGAAATCAACCAAAACAAATGATCTAAGCTGCAACATAATGTCCTGTGTTAGCAACTGCCCAAGTGGGTCAACCCATAGGACAGAATCAGATCATTGTAGAGTTAGGAAGGCCCATTCAGGTTATTGACTGCATCCCCCTAGTGAGGGCAGTCATCCAACTGAAGGCATTCCAAATGAGGGCTTGATGAGCTTTCACTTAAACACATTCTGCAAAGGGGACCCCATCATCTGGGGTAATTGGATCCACCACCATCAAATTGCTTTTACTGTTTACAGCTTTATCAATCGTACATATGGGAAATATTAAGGGAGAGGATCAAGCTACATGTTGCATGAATTACACAGGGTGCAGCAGCAAGCCTTGTATTTGTTTGTTTAAACTTTTAATAAATATCAGGACTATATTGCAAATGGATGCTATTGCAAAAGGAGACACACAGACACCAACACCCTTCTTAAGCACTCATATAGGGTGGTTGGAATTTTAGGAATGAAATTCCAGCAGTAAGGAAACTTTAAAACACCTCCTTTGCTCTGCAGGCCTGCTCTTGAAAGCTTAAAAAATGAGGATCAGCTGCACAGTCCATAATAAACAGAATATGTAGTTAGTCCTGAGTTTCAAATTTGTATGGTAATGGATGAATCCACAGCTGTTAACTCAGAACATATGGGCACTAAATCATTCAAAAAAGAGAATTCAACCACATGCAATAATTCAAACGACAGGCAAAACTTATTGGTATTAAAGAGCAGCTTAACCACAGACTAGCAATTGTCATAAGAAAATGTGGTTTCAGTACAGACTTGATTTCCTTTTATGAATAGGGAAACTTGCGTGAATGATTGGGGCATTAGACTTGGATCAGGTTCAAATTCAGTCTTGATTGTGGAAGCTCAGTGGGAGACTCTAGGTCAGTTACTCTCTCATAGCCCAAGCTATCTCCAAGAGTTATTGTTGAGAAAAATGGCAGAAAAGAATATATATCATCTTGAGCTCCTGAAGAAAAGACCTGATGTAAATCTAACAGACCAAATAAAAATGCACATAGAAATTGTCAAGTGAGGAGTTAATGCATTTCAGTTTCACTTAACAGTGGACATCTGCCTGTGTTTCTCACAATTTAATATATATTAAAGATGTAAATGTCTCCCCTGTGTTGATGCCCTTCCAAATCTACTTTATCCACCACTGGTGTCAAGAAATCCCAAAAGCTATCCTTCAGTTTGCTAATGTATCTGCCAAGATAAGGGAGAAACTAGACAGGTTAAAACAAAAACAGCCCTCATCCTCAACCCTAAAAATAGATTAAAGTGAACACCTAGATGTAAAGGGTTTTCCTCCTGTGCCTTTAACAGATTAAATCAAATTATATGTTCCTTATAACTTTACTTCCATGCCAAGGAAAGCTGCTGCAAAAAGCAGCTGAACTGGCTTATTCAAAAAGCTGGTAACTACCAAGAAATTTGCTGACTCATTTTCAGAAGGCTTTGCTCAGTGCCAACATTGATTGACCGTGCCATCATGAACTTTGTCAGCTGCCCAGAGTTTGGTTCAAGATGGGTGGCAATTAATAAATAAACAAATCAGTTAACCAAGAACCTTTTGGATTTCTATCTTCAACCCTAAGAAAGATGTGGAGCTGAATGTGATAATCTTCAGGTTCTCTGTATTAACAGTGGACTCCATTATGCTTGCACTTAGTTCCCATTTCAAGTAATATATTGTGGTTGGGAGCTGTGAGGCCAGCCAAGTGCTACTTTTTTTTTAAAAGAGCTGTGAAATAATAGCATGCGACAAGATGCTCTGGCAGTGTTGCCTTTATGGGAAGGGTAGGTTGAAGGCTAGGTTGAAGCTAGGAGCTAAAAAAGAGGAGGATAAAAGAATTTCTGCCATTCAGAAACCAGCTCATCTACCTGCTCTCTCAAACTTCATCTTATCAAGAAAAAAAATTGCTGTTAAAAGGAATTTTCAATACCAACCAGCTGGAGCCAGAAATAAATAAGATCAGTTTTCAATCTTGGTTGACATTGTGAGATCACAGAGGTGTGGAGTTGGTCTTGAATTGGTGCATAATCCTTGGGTGGAAGAGTCCAATGGAATAATAAAGACAGAGCAGAAGGGTAATTCTACACCAGCATTTCCATCTGCTAATCATTCCCCTCCAAAGCAATTTTTGGAGTAGCCCATCATTATTCTTATACTGCCATCCCAAAACCACAAGCTGAGTTTGCTAGCATTTCCTCCCTGGAGATTACTCACTAATCTCACCACAGGGTTATGCCCCCTGTTTGTCTTTGCCTCACCCACTTGCCAACCATGTAAAGCTGAGGAATTTCAGCGAGCATAATCTTGTGTGTTGAGATTTGAGATCGTGGGCAGCTGAGCTGGAAGAAAATCAGTTCTACTACTTAAGGGTGATGTCAGTGTGCTCAGATCTGAAGTGAAAGTGCTCAAAGGGTCTTCAAAATATTGAAATGTCCAGGTACATTTTTCATATTTTACCAGTGAGACATTCCTGTGTTCTATCCAGGACAAGCAGGCTGTCTCCATTAATACAGATCTGACATTAGAAAAAGCACACACATGTGCACAAAAACAATATTCAAAACCTCCAGGGAAAGCACTGAAAGTACACTACAAGTTTCCATATTAGCATTTATTCTACAATTTCTCCACCAAACTCATTCACAGAATTTTATGAAGAATCCAGATATCATTATTACTTGATTGGTACAGCAAGCAACAACAACTAGAGATAAGGACAAGCTATAATCCACTAAGAAATTTGTTAGCTCTCTTCTACTTTGAACTGAACTGAACCAGAGTAGAAAAGATTGCAAAATAAATCTATTGTGAAAGTGTGCAATCAACATCAATTCTTCTGGGAAAAGGTGCTGCCGAGTTTGTCAAAGTGTGAATCACCTGCATTTTGGTGTCATTACATCACATTTATTACACTCCTAGTCATCCCTCAGCCATGTTTAGATACCTCAGGATAATACTTTTGGCATATAAGGTGAGGTAAGTTGGTAGGGGAACCTATGAAAAGTTATGATGTAATAAATATTTTATCACATAACTCTTCGTTATTAATATTTTTAAAAACTTTCAGTCAATAAGTGTCCTTAACATGCTGAAGTTTCTGAATGATTTAGGACACGGGTGTCAAACGTGATCATGTCACAGGCCGGATCGTGATGTATTGTGACTTTTTTGCCTTTGTGGAGCTGGGGTTAGCGTGGCCTGCATGTGACATATCCAGCCCATGGGATGTCAGTTTGACAGGCCTGGTTTAGGAGGTGGTGCCAATTAAATTCCTAAATAATTCCCAGTGCTTAGAACTACAATTCCCAACACCATTCCAAGCAGATGCATTTGGCAGGTTTATCATGAGCCAACACAGGTTGATTGGAAAAAAAACCCTGTAGATCAGGGGAGTTAAACTTGCAACCCGTGGGCCAGATGTGTCATGCGCTGGCCATGCCCACCCCCGGTTTAGCGAAGGGGGGAAAAAGTCATGATACGTCATGTGATGACAATGTGGCGCTGTGAGTTTGACACCCCTATGGTAGATCTTTTTCTGAAAATTTTTCCAGAAAGTACCTTCCAAACAGTGTTTCCTGTTCAGCTAGTCAGTATAGTAGGAGCAGAATTTTATAGGGCATATATTCATGGTCATTGACTAATTGCAAACCAAAGAGAAAAAAATTTCTAAAGTGATTGCCAAGGACAACTGCATCACTACCCGAAAGCTGCCTGCATAACATTCATGCATATGGCTAGACATACCACATTAACCATGGAGGCTACTCAGAGGCAATGTTTAAAGTAGCTGATCTCTGTAAATCTGATTATCATCCAACACAGATGCTTGCTTTGTCTCTGCATGCCTCAATCTTCTGATGAATGTTAATAGCACTCCACTGGATGCAAGACAGCACTTCAGATATCCTCCAAATGATCAGTGTTCCTACACTTGGCTCCTGGTTCTAATGTGGTTTACATATTAAAAAAAAAGAAAAGAGCTGGGTGGTCTCCTACTCAAGTTGTATTCATACATATTGCACTGTGATCATGCAATTTGGAAAGATGGGTTGCCTTTGATTAACAGTGCTTTAATCTTGAAGCTTAAACATTGCTGCAGGCCCGGAATGAAGTTAGATTGACAAGGTGAAAGTGGGGGATTCCTGGCATCATCATCATCGTCATTATAGAATGTGTTGCAAGATGAAATTTAAAAGCAGCAATGTGACAAAGAAAGAGTTATAGAACTGGAAAGCGCAGCTTTTTAGTTGTCCATTGTATTTTGTTGAAAGGAATTGCATCTGATAGAAACAATATTGCTATTAGGCTACCTGTTGTAAGATATGTCTGGAGCTACATGATAGAACACATTTCATAAAATGAAGCAAAAACAGATCAGAACAATGCTCAGTGAAAGCTTAGGTACGTCAACCACTCACATACATTTTTAATATGTTAAAATTGTTCACATAGAAGATGTAACTTCCTGGTATTGTTTCTTTCTTATAGGTTGATTTAGATCATTTGTTCCAGGAAAGCTGACCCAATTAGCACAAAGAATCACACAATACACACACACATTGAAAGAAGTCTGTTTCATTTCTGTACCTTTCCATCATGTATTGACAGCCAGTTAAATGCAGTTTATTTATATTTAATTTCTCACAAGCAGTGCTTCTCACAAAGATAGATTTAGCCTGCTGTGATATGGTTTTTTTTTCTTTCTGACTCTGAATGTATAAACCAGATCTTTGCCATAAAAATACTAACAAGTTGTTCAGCATTAGTACGTAGTGGACCCTACGTATAAAACTCTTGAGCCTTTTTTTGGGGGGAGAAAATATTCACTGTCAGGTAAGGTTCTCGTTCAGAGTATGTATTAGAATTCAGGGGTGTCAAACTGGTGGCCCGCGGGCCGGATGCATCACGTGCAGGCCACGCTTACCCCAGTTCCATGAAGGGGAAAAACACTGCGATACGACACATGACTGCAATGTGAACGCTGTGAGTTTGACACCCATTATTAGATGCTGCTGTTGCAAAGAGCTGTGGGTCTACATTTTAGACTCCTCCATCTTGCTGCTGCTGCAGTCTCACCCATACTTCTGGTTGTCTAATTGGCCTTGCATATGGAACCAAGAGCCTTTTTCAGAAAGGCAGTATAGATAGTCCTCGACTTACAACCACAATTGAGCCCAATCGTTGTTGCTAACGGAGACATTTGTTAAGGGAGCTTTGCCCCATTCTACCACCTTTCTTCTCACCCTTGTTAAGTGAATCACTGCAGTGGTTAAGTCAGTAACATGGTTCTTGAGTGAATTGACTTCGCTTGCCCGAAGGCCACAAAAGGTGATCGCATGACCCTCGGACACTGCAACCATCGTAATAGGAATCAGTTGCCAAAAGTCTGAATTTTGATCATGTGGCCATAGAGGTACTGCAACAGTTGTGTGAAAAATAGAAGTCCTTTTTTTTTTCAATGTTGTTGTTTTAACTTCAAACGGGCCCTAAACAAACTGTTGTAAATCAAGGACTACCTGAAATGACTTTCAGCACAGCAGTTTTGCACTGATGGCTGCGAACTCATTGTGGTATTGCAATAGGTTTCCAATAGGTTTCCAAGTATAACTTTGAGTCTATGGTCCCATAAGATTTATAGCCCTGCCCTATTGAGGTTTGTAAGTTGAAACTAGCACTTAAAATTATACTTGGAAACCTATTTATTTCTCAGATTGGAAAATGAAAGGGGCTGTTGCTCCAACCCCGAGAAATAGGCTGACTTGCACCCCTGGGATGCAGATAGTCCCCACTCTAGTTACCTTTTAGAAAGCAGGGAAAGATGGCTTTTTGAACTGGCCCATGGAGACTAACATGCTTAGCTTGCTATCCAATCAGCAAGTGTCGTTTTAAATTTTACCTGTTTTGTTGTATAGTTGTTGTGACATTTGTTTCATTGTTTTTATCATTTGATTTTTGAACCTCTAGACTGCTTATAATTGGAACAATATAGAAATAATGGAAACAAGCAGATGTGCTATTGAGCAATTTATACCTTCGTTCCAAGAGGACCTGACCGTACATATCACTGCTGCCAATGTGCTAAGACCACCAGCTCCATCATCAAGGAGAATAAAGCTGGAAGGGATCTTGGAGGTCCTCTAGTCCAACCCCCTGATCAAGCAGGTGACTAACATTTCAAATGGTCTTTGTTCAGTCTTTTCTTGAAAACCTTCAGTGATGAAGCCCCTACAATGTTTGAAGGTAAGCTGTTTGACTGGTTAATTGTCCTCACTGTTAGAAAGTTTCTCCTTAATTCCAGGTTGCCTCTCTCCTTGATTAGATTCCATCCATCGTTTCTTGTCTTGCCTTCTGGTGTTTTGGAAAATAAGTTGACCCACTCTTCTTTGTGGTATCTTCTTAAATACTGGAATACTGCTATCATGTCACCCTTAGTCCTTCTTTTCTCTAGATTGGCCATACCCAATTCCTGCAAATGTTCTTCATATGTTTTTGTCTCCAGACCCTTAATCATCTTAGTTGCTCTTCTATGTACTTTTTACAAAGTTTTTCCAAAGCTTCTTCTCTGCATTATCTATATTGTGTTGGTAATGTGTGCTGTTCACAATATTTTCTCCAGACAGAAAAATCATCATCCACAGGGCACATTCATCTGTATTTGTATTTCTTTTCTTACGTCTAGATTTTATTAAAGATGCAAAGTAGGAAAACATTTAAATATTATGGATTTGAAAATGGATGAGAGAATACAAATTTCAGAATATGCACATACAGGCACACATTCATTAAATGATCCAATAAAATGCATTCTTTTTCTTTCTTTCTGGATACTCTATTTCTCATAAAAGGCACTCGATTTAGGAACATGAAATTGACAAACGTAAGGCTCTGGTTTATATCTAGAAGGATATCAAATTTGGAGAAGGTTGGATGAAATTTGGCCAAAGCTTGAGGGTTTAAAAAGTGACATGGGGCCAGGAGGTCTGGTTAGTGACCAGGTTTGGAAAAGAGAAAGAAATATTTACTTACATCGGGTCCATTTACATTTCTGTTCTGTTTAAACAGTCAGTAGGTTTTAGACAAATGACATTATATAAAAGCCAAAATGTAACAATGTTGGGAGGTTGTGTGTTTGGGGTTTGCTGTTTCAACTACCACTCCACCGTGTGAATTTTTGAAAAACTTCTGATTTTTAATTTCTTTATAGCTGAGAAAAAACAGGTCCTGCACAGCTGCAGTTCAACATGAACCACAAAATTATCCCACTTGGGCAGTTGCTGGAGCTCCAGTGTGTCACTATTCTTAGTCCTTCTAATCGGTTTCTGACTACAGTCCTTTACAAAACTCCTGGAGAATAAAGTACCTGCTCCTTCCTTAGCCTCTGGTCTCTTGCGTGCAGTCCTAGCTCTGCATAATTTATGTTCTGTCTGATTTTTTTTTTCACCCATCACTTCGTAAACTTCTCTTCAGTGTTTGTTTGAATAGTTTATAGCACAAAATGGAATCTAAATATGTGCAGTGGAATGAGTTCATAGGGCGAAATGGTAGTTGTCTCAACCCTCTTCTCCTAGAAATCCACTGACCATCATCTTGCCTTACTGTCACTGCTTCACATTACAACTATTGTAGCCACCTATAGCAATAGCAATAGCACTTAGATTTATATACCATTGTGCTTTACAGAACTCTGAGAAGTTTACAAATGTCAGCATATTGTCCCCATCCCCCCCAAACAATCTGGATCTTCATTTTACCGATCTCACAAGGATGGAAGGCTGAATCAACCTTGAGCTGGTAAGAATCAAACTCCTGGCTGTGGGCAGTTAGCCTGCAATACTGCATTCTAGCCACCAGGGCTCCTATCTTCCAAGATGAAAACAGATAGCATTCTGTTTTCTATCCCTGGGGTCTGATGTAGTTAGGGATCCCACGGTATATGCACTTTCATGGAGGAGGTGGTAAAATTCTATACTGACATTTTTTGATGCTATAGCATGAGGTATGTGATCAGGAAAATGAGAGCTCCCCTTGCCCTTTCTGTAAAATCAAACTTTTATTTTTTGAGAAAAGGAAAAGTAAGAACTTAAGAATTCCTTAACTTTAAATAACCACTTTAAGATGCCAGTCAGTGCTGGAAGCATTAAAGATATAAGGCTGATAAAATCACAGCATGTCAAAAGAATCTCCTATTTTTAAAAAATCAGAGCATAAAACTGAAATAGCTACATACCTTGTAAAATAAAAACAATGTTATGGAATATATCTAGCTCAAACGTAGCGCAGTTGCTGTTACATAGAAGTAAATGGCTTGTTGCAGCAAATATTTCCTACTTGCTTATCCTGGATTTCCCAAATTGTAGTAGATTTCAACTTTTACTTTCACATTCGGGAGCAATGCTCTTAGCTCCTTTCCCTAACTTCTCCCTTGTTGTTGAAAGATAACAGCTTTTCATCTATAGAGTGGGAGAGGGTGGAAGATCTCATGTTGTTACATACTAAGGTAAGGATCTTTACCTTACATAGGGCTCATCCACAATCCTCTCTGTCCCTGCTTTGACCCAGTCCAGTTGCTGATTGTTAAAGATCTTTTCTCACCCTGAAGCCTCCATCTTTGGCAGCATGATGCTCAGACAATGTGATCCAGCTGAGAGCTGATGTTTTCTACCAGAAATATGCATTAAAACATCCTATGCTTGTGTCATGTGAAAGGAGGACCCTGATGGAGGTTGGCGGTCTGCAGAGTTCTGATTGGCACATTGCAGAACTGTCTTCTCATCCAGCCCCGGGCTGCTGTGCTTTTGTGGCTATTTCTTTTCTGACTGCCTGGAGAACAGCACAGTTACTGGTATAGCTGTATCCCCCCCCATCCCCCCCCCCAACTTTGGTCTGTATACTTGGTTGCTTCCTTCTAGAAGGTCATTTCCATGAAGTCCATAGGAATGTTGACCTTACAAAACAAGGAAGCTGATGATTCCCATATGAACAAAAGGGAGCCTGTAGTTCCCTGCCCTTCTATTGCAAAGGCAGACTCTCTGAAATTCCAAATGAAAATAAAGTTCTCTTAGAGGGAAAATTGCTGATTAGTTACCATCGTGGCTTTATTTGCTTAATCTGTTCGTGTTCCTGAGATTTTCTGTCTCCTGTGCCAAAAACATGGCTGACTTTTGGGTCACTGAGGAGAGAAAGGTGGGTGAATGAACCATTAATGGCCAAGTTTAAGTCCATGTTGCATTCTCTACACTGCATTTGTAGAAACTGAGAGCAATGATGATTCGCTTTGCTTAAGTAATCTTCCTATATTAAGTAATCTTCCTGTATTACTTAGGAATTTTGGAATTGAAATCCAAGCTAATTGCTAATCTGGCAATTAGGGAGAGCAATTGTTCCTGCAGTCTGCAGGATTCGGTCTGGAAACAGCGAAGGACAGGCCCACAGTGTCTCTGCCAGCAAAAATGGACCTCGGGGCAGCAGCCCCCTGAGCTCCATTTTCACTGGCAGAGGGCTGCAGAAGGCCATCGCAGGCAAAAATGGATGAGCTGGCCGCAACCACCCTAGCCACGCCCACCTCCACCCCCACCCTCCAAGGTCAAACACAACTCTGATGCAGCTCTCAATGAAATTGAGTTTGACACCCCTGGTCTACAAGATACATTAAGATAATAATTGGTGGGAACTCTTCTATATTTATATTTGTAAAATGATGCCCTTATTAAAAGAAGGAAGATTCCATAATCATGAAACAACATATTAAGCTCATTACAATATCCCTTTGTACTTCACAAACACAATAAATTAGAAGTTACACACTTTACCATACAGCTATAAAGACTTTGTTGAGCTTCAGAGACTATTGTATTAATATGTAATATTATTATTATTATTATTCAGATATTATATGGATTTAGGAGTTAACACTCCACCCAATTTGCATTGCTGTTTGAACCGGTGGAGTGGGTAGGAATGTGCAAAAAATGAAGAAATACAGCTACCTTAGCATTTCATAAAGATGCACCTGATACTATTCTTAATGCATGAATACTTATCATCAGGAAGACATAATGGATGTATATGAAACAGTTGACTTTTTTCCTGCAGAACTACTGTTGCAAATTGAAAAAAATGTTTCTGGATCGTCCCAAAGGTGTTTTTGGAAGAGGCAACTGGACTTTCTGGTTTTTCTTTGACGACGTTTCATTTCTCATCTGAGAAGCTTCTTCAGCTCTGACTGGATGGTGGGGAATGGAAGGATTTATACTCCTTCCAGACAGTTGGTCATTTACATTCTTTTAGCGAGTCATTGAGGCCACCTGGAGATTCATCTGTGTCATCAGGGTCACCTGACATGAAGAGGTCACCTGAGCCTCTTGAAAAACCACCTTTGGGACAACCATGACCCAGATGACTGAGAATCTCCATAGACATTTGTTTCTAGATCATTCACATTCTGTGCTAAGCTATTGTTAGCTGTGTTTAGATTTCATACTAAGCCATAAACCACAATGGTTGTATTCATACATTGCATTAAGTGAAAACCAGAAAAACACATTGTTTGTGCAATGTACTAAACCAGATTTTTTTGTAAAATAATTTGCGGCTGAGTATTATATGTGAACCAGACCACTATGACTCATTCAACAGCCATAAATAAAACAAAGCATGGACATGTATGAAGCCAATGATGAGGTACAGAATGAAAAAAGAGAAAAGGCATTTGGCCTAATTATGGATGTCTTTCACAGTCTTTTGAAATACAGCAGGTGAAAATATAGAATGGAGCTACCATACAGCTATAAAAATCCAAAAGCATTAGGTGGGCAGCTGTATTTTAACCATACAGCTGTTTCTGTGTAGCTCTTTCCATATCTTTCTGTTATAGTCTGCAGCAGGAGGTTTCAACCTTGGCAACTGTAAGGCTTGTGAACTTCAGCTCCCATATGGTTGACTAGGGAATTCTGGGAGTTGAAGTCCATAATTCTTAAGGTTGCCAAGGTTGGACAGTCCTGCTCTAGAGGCTGCCTGGACATTTGTAGTGTTGATTTAGTAATCCTATTATGACAATTTCATAATTTATTTATTTTTTTAAATTCAATTGTAAATTTATTTCATTTTGGTTTCTAACACACAATGAGCTAAAACAGTAAATGCGTTGGTTTGGGTTTTTGCCTAGCCATAGTGATTTGCAAATCATGACTTATGAATTAACACAATATATGAACCAGGCCACAATAAGCTGTGCCACAAATTAAAGCAACCTTGCCTTAAGGTAATTATGAACTGGGACATTTATTCAACTGAGTATTTGAAGCATAAAGGTCCTAAGTAAAAGTGTAGTATTATAGGTGAATCCAGCCAGTTAGGGTTTAATTTGGTGATCCTAGTTAAGTCTTAGCAAATTATGTGAACACAGCCAGCAGTAATCTGTTAGAAATTTGATTCACATTCACTATTATACTTACTTTAAATCACCACATATTGATGTCTAGTAAGGAAAAAGGCAAACTAAAGTACTTCCTTTTGAAAACATGTAAGTGCTGAAGCCTCCCTCTCCTTCTCCCTCCCTCCCTCTCTTCCTCTCTCTCTCTTTCTCTCTGCCCCTTTCAGTCTGGAATTCCTGTTTTATATAGTTGTAGGTTATACCAGTTGTGGGAAACATCTAATGGGCACATCACAGTGGGCTCACACCGAAACAAGCTCCTTTGTAGCTAGGCAAAACTAACATGTACAATGGAAAGGTGGATAATGCTATTATGTGTAACCATGACCCAAAGTACCCTGTGCGATATCTCCAGATACTATCATAACAAATTAGGCTGTCAAAAGGAAAATCAAATGCTGTCTGGACAGATGCTAAAGTTCAAGTTTGGAAATATAAGAATGATGCTGATAGATGAGGCTGCTAATTTAGCATCCATTTTCTCATAGCTGTCAGTCAGCTGCCTATTGGAAAACTGCTAACAAGCGATGAAGCTTCCTCTTCACAGGCATGCTGTCACTGATCCTGGAGCACATATCACAAGTGTCTCCCTGAATGTATAAAATTATCTTTTCAAGTCATGGAATCAAATAGGCACCCCCAAATTTTCTGCCCATGAGCACCCTCAAAGATGGCCTCAGCCAGGTTCGCTTCACGGTTGATAGATGGTTCATGGAACAACCCAATATTCTTGTATTATGAGATACACGATATGGCTACATCAACTCATTATGCATTCCTGCTGTGTCCCTTCCACTCTGCTGAGCTAAAGAGTTCCAGATTTAGACATGGTTCCTCCATTCTCTCGATCATTTTTCACTTTCCTGATCTGCCTATTTTTCAGCTGCAAAGTCATGTCTTAAATCTTAAGAGCATGCATATTTCCAATATGGTCGCTCCTGACATTTTATATAAGTGCAGTTGTATTTTAGATTCTTCCCCTCATGACTCATAACACTGATTTCATCTTTTTAATAGCTGCTGTCCTCTGAACTGATGTCTTTATTGAGCAATCTGCCACAATTACTAAATCTCATTCCTAGTCAATCAACATAAGCTGAGACCACACAGGGTGTATGTGAAAATAGACAGATTTCTCCCCACCCGCCCAACTTGCATCGCTGTATGCTTATGTCAAACTGCAGCTTTCATTTTTTCACACAAATTAGAAAGATCTTTTTGGAACTCCTTGCAATCCATGTTTTAATTCTTATCATCCAGATTAATCTGGTGTCATTTACACATTTGGCCATGGTCCTTACTCCAAAATCATCTTGAAAAACCTTATCCTGAGTTCTGTTTCTAGACGACGAGAAAGGAGGGACGAAAGAAGGAAGAAAAGGAAAGAAGGAAGAAACTCATCTCCCAGGAGTTTTCTGCCTGCTCTAGCTCTTATCTCCTTCCTTGGAGTACAGAAGTGATTTATTAATTCAGAATTATTAAACTAAACATGTCAACTAAATTACTGTTCAGTTGCAGGGAAAAGCCAACATATATCAACACCCATTTTATAAAGTACCATCCTTGAGTTGGGCAAACAGGGTCATTGATATCATCTGTCTCCCCATTAAACATAACACATGGGACAAATGGGATTCCTACATCCAGTGAGCCTTTCTAGCAATTAAAGAGGGAGAAATATTAACAAAGGAGGTAACTTTTGTGGGGTACTTAGTGCTCTCTGAATTTGGTTGTTTTCTTGCAGATGTTTCATTGTGCACTGATGATGTCACCTAATTTAGGTAATGAAACGTCTGCAAGAAAACAAGCTCAGAAAGCACCAAGGACCACTCATTTCAGCCCTGAGCTACAAATATTCCCCTTTATCAAACGATCTTCTATTGTTCCAACTCCTGACTAGAGAAATCAGCCCTTTCTGACTCTCAGTTGTAGGGAGATAAAACAATCTCACTTGAGCTGTCAGAATCAAGCCTTATGTTTTTCACAAAGAAAACGGAGAATATATAAATCTTTCTTTTTTACATTTAAAGAATTTCACTCAAAACAATCAGTGATGGAGAAAATAAAAATCTGAGCTGCTAACATTGCAGGCAGCAGCTTAAAAGAACCTCCAATGGAAATATAGACAAGGATACAAATTGAATACAACTTTAAGGAAAGCACAAACAGATGCTGCTTTGCACATATTTAGAGCAATTTAGATGGACAGCGTTTCTTGTTGCATAAAACAATGTTTGAGTCCTACAGAGAAAATGATTAAATTAGATTTGAGGCTGATCTTCAATGGCCAGACTGCCCAGCATGAGTACGGGCCACTAGCCATTTCTTGAAAGCAGAAACACATGTTGTCATCCTCTATTCACATAGTCTGCTAGGAAGGTCAACCTCCTCCACCTATCATTTCCTGCTATGTGACAAAAGTAATGTTCTCCAACTGTATTCCAACTGGCTACTGTGCATTGTGGCAGGAAAACCTCTTCTCTTCCAGTCACTAGCCACTGCCTTCCATGAACACTGAACTTTTTAAAATTGCATCAGTAACACAGCCAAAAGATCTGTCCTGTCCTGTCCTGTCCTGTCCTGTCCTGTCCTATCCTATCCTCTGAAACTGGCAAGCATTCTGCCCATTTCACTTTTTAGGCCAATTGACAAGAATAATAGTAAAACTTTGCTTGGCCACACAGCTTTATTGATCCAGGACATGATGACCTACCTTCCTTTCTGTTTGCATTCAGTACTCAGCTGAGTTGCTGGAAAGCAAGGACTGTAACCAAATATACAAGAGAATGCTCAGATGATTGGTGTGCTAGAAGGGCACTGTGGGTTTACTGCAATTAAAATTAATTACTAGCATTTAAAGCTACATTGGACAGAAAAAACCTAGACAAGTCTGAAAGCAATTAAGCCTTCCTTCCTTCCTTCCTTCCTTCCTTCCTTCCTTCCTTCCTTCCTTCCTTCCTTCCTTCCTTCCTTC
>JANHFL010004072.1:80465-90678 GCA_032468155.1 Oxyrhabdium leporinum | reverse complement strand
AAGCTGTAAACCGCCCCGAGTCTTCGGAATGGGGCGGTATATAAATGTAAAAATAAATAAATAAAATAAAATAAATAAAGATACATATGCCATATGGAAAATGTTGCAGACATCAGGTCAGATAGGAGAATTTCTCTCAGTGTTTCAAATATAGCAACTAGGGGATAGTGAGGTTTGAAGCAAAAAGGTAGGGTATCTCTAGGGTGGAGAGGATGTCCAAAAAGTAAAAATGACACCAGCTTTGCTTTTTTCACATCTACCCACACATTGAAGATGCCCTACCAACATTTTACATATTAGGTGTGTGCAATCAGCCCTGGAAAAAAGGAAAAGTGGTTAAACTTTGTCCCTGCTCATTCCCTATATCAAATCATCTCTCCCCTGTTTTCTCAGGTCTTTGCAAAATACTCCTTTGAAACCCTAAGATGATAATTGTTGTTTGGGAATGGAAAAAGTGATTGATAAATAAAAGTAAGTATCTGTTTCCAAACATCACTGTCCACTCCCCCCCCCCAATTCAAAGCATCACTTCCAAGAACAGTTTTAAAGCTCTCTGAACTTTCATCCAATGTGGAGATGTAGAGGAGCACCTCCTGACCTCTGGGACAGGCACACCAGTTAGATCTTTGAAGGGAACAATAGTTCATATGTTCCCCAGCTGCTTGGAACTCTTTCCATGGTTGGGATGATCAGTACAGATTGTTAGAATTGTTTAAGTCTGGTCATATAGCAAATTATATTTATTCTGGCTTGCTCTGAGCAATTCAGTTCATGGAGGTCTTCCTGCCTGGTGTGGAGAAACAAATATCTGGAAGGGAGGTATATGCATACACCATAATGTGGTATATATGCTGGTGAGTTGATGTGATCATGATGCTGGGAATTCACATCACTGACTTCAATTATCATTCTGTGAGAGAACTGGGCCTCTTTTATCTTTTTCCCATTGAAGATGAAGAGATCCAAGAAACAAACAAACAGGATGAATTGAATTTAGTGGCCTTTACTGAACATGCCAAAGAAATAACGTGCACTAAAAGAAAGTACTATACATGTAAATTAACAGGCATTCATGAACAACTAATTTGCACAAATACCTATGCACATGTCTCAGTCCCACTAGGTCAGGTGTGGCAAACTCAAGGCCCGCTGGCTGGATCCAGCCCTCATGGTGCTTAAATCTGGCCCGCGGGGCTGGCTGGGAATAGCAAAGGACTGGCCTGCGGTGCCTTTGCTAGCAAAAAAAGGGCATCTGGGACCCACGTATGGCCTCCCTGTGCCCCGTTTTCAGTCTGGACAGCCTCCTGCAGCACTCTGTTGGCCAAAACAGGGCACGCTCCCCATTTTGGCTGACAGGGTGCTGCAGGAGGCTTCTGTCCCGTCTCCCCTATCCCTCCCCCACAGCTGGCCCATGGAGAAGAACTACAATGCTGATCTGGCCCTCGAAGAAATCAATTTTGACACCCCTGCACCAGACAGACCAGGAAATCAACTCCAGAGTTGATTAGTATATTTTTTGAATCTGGCTATAATAATAACTCTTTGCAAGTCTCATTATGCAATATTGCCTCGTCCTTTTTAGAGCTTAGTGAACCAGGGAGGCATCTGTCTGAGCCACTTCTAAATCCTCCTTACTTTTACAGTATGAGAGGAAGACTGGCCTTTTCTATTGGGAATACTCCAGATATGCTCAAAGTTCATTTTTTTCAAGAATTCAAGAATTTCCAGCTAGCATGGCCCAGGGGAATTTAGCAAACTGTAGTTCAAATACACTGAAATACACTCCTCAGTGGATTAAAGGCAACAAAAATGCTTAGGAAATGGTGGCTCAAAACCCAGCTAGAAGGTGAATAAGTGAACCACCATCTGATTTATACTGCCATTCTAAAGAGCTGATGACAATGCAAATAATGCAATCAGTTTCTAAAAGCTATGAAGTATTCCACTACCCCTAAGTGATTTTGGTGAAGCTTGCCTGCACAGTGAAACTGATGTCAGATAAAGAAAAAAATCAAGTCGTCACACAGTAGGTCAACTCAGGGCCCACTTGGCATAATTTTCACTGAAGCCATGGTGTAAAAGCAATCATCTGTTCAGCACTTATATTATGTGGCAGATATTCACAGTGAAAGCATCGTTACACTTTACCACCCAAGCACATAGTTGCTTTGGGGAATTAACTTTGATTAGTATGGGAAATATTTCAGAGGAGAAACTCGGGGCAAGGTCTGGAGCTTAAAAGAGCTGATTCACCATTCTATCAAATAAAGCGTAAAAGGGGAAATGTTTTACTTAGTCCAGTCATATTTTAGCCAAATGTTGGGTTTTAGTCATCTATCTGATAGGCCCTACTAGCCCTGATCTGAATTTAGATCCCAGTATTCCTTGAGATTCAAGAGTCAAAAGATTCCTATATTTTTCCCATGGATCTGTGTTATCCAAAATATCTCAATTCAGATATATAAGCATTTTCTGTATGATGAACTACAGCTGCTCCTTCATCCTCCCATTTCTGGAAATAACTTTTAGAAAATCCAGACAGCTGTGAACAGGCTGGTTCAACTAACTCTTTCTCCCAACCGCTCTCCCTCTACTGATGCTTTGAAAAACTAAACATCTGGACGCTGGAACCTTTCCAGACCTCTTATGACTAGCAGTGAATCTTCCAATGCTGTGCTTAAGCAACAGTGCCATCAATTACCACTCTAAGCTCTGTAGAAGCATGCATGCATGTGTATGAACAACTGTCTACATTCCAGAACATTCAAAAAATGTTTCCCTCTCCATTTACAGACATACCATCGATTTTGCTGTTCTAAGGAGTAAGATAGAAGAACTTCAAACAAGACATCTGTCCAGCTTTCTATCTCTGGAACAAGCCAGGCTATGTTCTTTCAAGCAAAACCAAGAAAGACGATTTGACTTTTGGCTTGAGATAGGAAAAATTAATCATTCTGTTTCCTGGCCACATTTGTGCCTTTAGTTTCAGGCATATTCTGTGAGAGTTCTAAATTAAAATATTCACCACAGCGCAGCCATCTCTTTTTCTCACTCCCACCACTGATAGTTCTTTGCCCTCTTTTTCTTCTTCTTGGAACATGTTATAGTCAGACTAGCCAGCAAATGTTGGCAGCACCATTGAATCTTTATCAGGCCTCTCTTGAGATCTTAATGTGGAAGATCTTCATTGTCTCAGGCCTGCTAAGCCAATATGGATCCTTTTTTCCATGTCGCCACATAATTTCTCTTGGACTACAGAATTCATGTGGGAGGTCTGCAAAGGAGAGGCAGTCTTCACCAATGAAATAGCTAAATGAAGCAGCCAATTGAATTTATGTGGTATCAGCTTATGTGTTTTCACTATGAAAGCCATTTTAATAGCCAAATTTATATACACCTTAAAACATGGGTGTCAAACTCGCTGCGTCATGTTGTCACGTGACGTATCATGACATTTTTTCCCTTCGCAGAGCTGGGTTGGTTGTGGCCTGCACATGACGTATCCGGCCCATGGGCCACCAGTTTGATGCCCCTGCTTTATAGCATTTTCTCCCTTCAGTCTTACAGTATTATTGAATGTTAATTGTCATAGTGTTGCTCTTTCTCCATTTGTAATTCCATAAATGGCACTAAATTTGTGTCTAAATATAACTTGGCTGCCAGTAAGGCAGAATAACTGAATTATAACTTGATTGAGAAGATGCAGGTCCAATGGGGAGTCAAGTGAAAGGCAGCAAAAGCCCCTGGATTAGTCAATATGATGTAAAAATAGGCAACATGGCACTTATTCAACCTATTGGAGGTCCAAATCCAATGGTTCTTACTCTTCATGATTTATTGATCAAAAAGAGGCAGCATGGATAAAAGACTTAAGGATTCACTCTTGGTCTATCACTTCGTTTGCTCTTTGTCCAAGAAATTACTACTCTGAGATCATTTCCTTCTGTTTTTTCTTCCCCAATTCCCAGACACGGAGCACATGCTTTCGGAGTTTCCTCTGAATGCTAGCTTTGCCTATCTAGGCAAGTGCATTTTGGTAAATTTCCTTTCTGTTATCATAATAAAACCTTCCTCATGAATTCTTGCCCAACTTAGATTCCCACTCTCAGGAACTCTCACATATACCCTTAGAACACTTCCATTTCCAAAATTATCAAACAAAGAAAATGATAAAATGTACACTCATGTTAAACCCCTAAACTGCAGAAGATGTAATGCCCTCACTGAGGATAAAATGAATGAGAGAGAACTTGATTCTCTTTCTCAGGTTAAACGGATGTTCTGTGCAGCACAAGATTAGCGTTCTCTCAAGAATGCTAATCCTGGTTTTCAAATACCATAGGTCCATTGCTTATCTAAATACTTTTTTTTAAAATCAATGTTAAAAAATAGGTCAAGCTCACCCATCAAAGAATGTTAAACTCAGGTGTAATAGAACTTGCCTAAGAGTTGATAAGCAGCTCAGAAAACACTGGTCAGACATTACATGCAATGTGGGATTTCCTTCAGAAATTGTAGGAGCTCCATCACTGGAGGCTTTTAAGAAGAGACTGGACAGCCACTTGCCTGAAATGGTCTAGGGTCTCCTGCTTGGACCAGAAGACCTCCAAGCTCCCTTCCAACCTACATTATTCTATGTTTTAAAACTCAGGGTCAAGGTTCTCCAACAGCCCAAACCAGAATGGCTTTACAGGGCAGTGCCCAGCAAAAGAAGGGGGGAGGGCAGGTTTAGCAGCCAACAGTAGCAAATAGGAGCTTAGGGATCCATAATCATCCAGGTCGTCTAGGAAATTTCTGGATCGTAACCATAGCAGACATACTGTTGCAGGGAGAAGGGAAGCACCATTATAAAACTTACAAAAACTCACAAAGAGTTACAAATGTCTTTAACCACCTCAGCTATAGGTTGGGAACCTAATGCAGCCACATCTGCATACAAATTGTTACTGGGACAGATTTTCTTCAGGTTAGTGGGATGTAAGAACCCTTGGAGTATGAATTTTGAGCCTGTTATGGAGCCCCTGAATTGCTATGCCATCCAGCCTACTTTAAACACTTGTTAATCAGAACGTAATGGGGTGTTTTGTCGAAAGCTTTGCTAATATCAAAATATATTACAGCATTCCTACAAGCTGCAAAGGAAGTTATCCAATCAAATAATGAGATAAGATTAGTCTAGCAAGATTTCTTCTTGACAAATCTATGCTGACTTTGGCTATCAGGACATTATTTTCAAGGCACTTACAGATAGATTGCTTTATAAACTGTTCTGGAAACTTTCCAGGTATTAATGCCAGACTGATTATGCTGAAATTCTCTGGATTTGCCTTTCCCCCTTTTTGAAAATAGATTTAACATTTGCCCTCCTCTTTCTTTTCTTTTCTCTTCCTTTTATGGAACACATCTAAAGAAGCCCTTAGCATTCTTTACCAATTTTTTCTGAGCTTTAGCTTTTCTGATATTCACTATTCCTAACTCATGGACCTTTCCCTCTTTCTACTTTCTTTTTGGCTGCTAGACCTTCGTATTTTTTATAAAGCTACTTTGTTTTCTTCTATATTCAACACCTCCCTCGCTTGTTTTATTGGCATCATTTGCACCTGTGCTTTTACTATCACCTTTGTAAGAAATTCTTCTGATTAATTTCTCCTGCTGTGGAATTATACTCAGCATTGTTCTGGGTTTATTAAAATCCATTTATTAGTCCATTGTATGCATCTGACTACCATCAGCCCTAGTTTAAACAACTCCAGCATTTTTAATTGTCTCCCAATATTCCCACTATTTTCACTTCTTTCACCAAGTCATTCCTTAACTATAACTGATCATCTTGTGCCTTCTCCTATTTGCTGAAGGAAGACATTGCCAGTAATGCAACTTTAAAATATACTGGTGAAAACATACTTGCCAGAATTTATCCTTCAATAGATATTGGGGAAATTAGGATCCATTATCACATGTCTCTTGGAAAGAATTGTTTCTTTGTAGAAAGCATCATCCACACCATTCCCTTAGTTGGGCAAGGAATAGTAGATGCCTCCAATAGTATTGCTTTAATATGTTCTCTCCTCTTAGTTCAATGTTAAATTCTTTCTAATATTGTGAAATTGGATTTCCGAAGAGATCAGGAAATATTTAACATACACTATTATTTCTGTATCCTTCAGTCTCTATATCTATAATAGGAATCATCTCATAGGTTTCCATTACACCTATTATTTCATACTTGTCTTCCTGCACAGGTCTTGTTGTAACAACTACGTTACTAATTATTTTGTGGCTCAACCCATCAACCAGATATACAAATCACGATGCCCAAATCCAAATCTCTCTTGTTGACACCATTCCACTCCATTCATTTGCAATGCTGTTTTTTTCCCTTTCTCTTCCTCTCCCAAAGACAGAAAGGATGGATGAGAAGACCACCTAAACTGCCAGATTCTTGAACATTCTTCCTAGATATTTGAAGCCGGTCATGATATGGATGTATTTACTCTGTGCAGTATCATTTCTCCTCACAGGGATTAGTAGGAAAGAATAACTGTCAGTGAATTTTTGGAATTTGATTTATTACATCCTTGATCCTTGCTCTTAGCAGAAAGCACACTTCAGAAAGCTTATGTGTCCAGTTGGTGCACAATGGTTTCCATTCCTCGTGGAATGAGTCACTATCTAATCTTACAAGGCACAATTCCAAGCCTTCTGCTCTTCAAGGGCCCACCAACCTGGTTCCTATTCTGCAGTGTCTCTTTTCTCTCCCCACATCTCTGCCCGAAAGCTCAGAGCCTGTTTCTTCTCTCAGAACCTGCAGTAGTTCATGTGTTAAAGTGATATAGAACACTTCCTATGCACCTTAATATTGGTCATCATTCTTGTCCACCGGTTTGCTACTTTGTTTGATTCTTTTCCTGATGGAAAAAGGCTTCCTCTGTCCATTTTGATCATAACGCATGTTGACTTTGTTATCATAAACTTCTAATAGCGGAAGTGTGGTCATTCACTGCTCCAATCTATACACTTTAATTCAAGGTCCAGTACAAGTTTGCATTGGCTGCAGACATATACCAGATGGTCTTCAGGCAGGAATTCAAACATATTTTAAGCACTGAAGGTCACAACTGCAGATTATTCTCTGTTTAGCTTCACTTTTGTTTCATAAAATTCCTTCAGTAGATGGAATGTTTGCCGGACTTCTTGTTTCCTTTTCTGTTTCTCAGGTCAGCCAAATATACGATGTGTTTGAGACTTTTCACTAAATGTCCCTGTCCCCTGTCCCATCGGCAAACTCCAGTTTGCTTTTTCTTTTCAACAAATACTTAATACTAATCATGGGGCTCAGTTTTCTTCAGATCAATTTAGACAATTGGTTAAAGCTTAAAGATTACATGCTGGGTTGTATCCATTTTATGCTCAGTAACATGGAAGAGAAAGAATAATACAAGCTGTTGGAAAGAGTAATAAGAACATCTACGTTGGATTAAACAGTTTTACTTCTTTCTCTTTGGGCTTATAAAAATACTCCTATGTTGGGCAGTAAATCAGCAGCTCAATTGTTAATGGTGAAATATTTAAGAATAAGATTACCACTAACCATTTTATTCAAGCCTCAAAATAGCCATAGGAGTATACATGAATAATCTGTGACCAAATAAAATAAAATAAATACCCCCAAGCATCACTGTGATCATGGTGCCATAGCTTTAGAAATGGGAATAAATAAAATGGATTGTGGAAACTTTCTCAACTAACTGAAAAATATAAAATGTTTTTGAGTTCAAACTAATGATAGGTTGACATATGGAAGAAACCAAAGCAAATCTACAAAAACAAGAAAAAGCAATAATTTAACCCTGATAAGGTGCATTTGGTATTAAAAAAACAGAGAACAAAAATATACTTATCAAACTAAAAATAACATAGTCTGAGATTTGGATAATACTTAATCAGTGATATGTTCAAGAAGACAAGTGGTTCAAAAACTAACGAGATATACAAAATATGTAAGTTATGAGAAATATATTAATTTATTGAACTATGTGACTGTAAGATTTTCCTTGTGTGTAGAGTTTACCTTGATGGAAATAAATGGCAATAGTTAGATTACTCAGTTGCCTACTGAGACCAGTAATTATTTTTCACAATATTATCTATTTCTTCTATTCCCTTAAAGTTTATTGTGAAATAACAAACAGAACAACTAGTTAATGCTGAGTTGGTTTGGTTAGGAAGTTAGAAAAATACCCTCTACAGATTGATAGAACTTTTTTCCCTTAGGATTCTATTTTCTTAGAATTCGCTTCTTGAGAGCGCAGAGCACCTCTGATAAGGTAAAAGATCCTCGATTCAAAAGTTGGCATTTCCTGACAGAGGTGAAAAGAAATTCTGCCTGAGATGCTGAAGAGCTGCTGTCAATCATTGCAGGCATCTTCTCAATCTCGAATTTGAGAATTGTAGTTGAAGTTGAGTTGAAGTCCGTATATCTTAAAGTTGCTAAGTTTGAGAAAAGAAACAGAAGATTAGATGAGCCAATGGTCACTTGGCAAGGCATGTTGCCCTGCATGCACAGTGTGGAGGAAGTAGAAATCTGCTCACATGGCATCTCAAGTCAGATTCAACAAGATTTCAAGCAGGCAGAAATCCAAGGCCATTTCTGAAGTTTTGGGAACTTCTGCCTGTTATAGTTGACTGTACTGATTAGGTGACCGGCTACCCTGCTTGTGATCTGTTTGGGTGTTTTCACACATATGATTTAGGCTTGGATTCCTAGTGAATCATTCCTGTTCCGCCATGTATCCAATTTGTCTATTTGCAAAGACAAATTTGAGTAGAAAAGAAAGCCATCTTCTGTGATTCAAAAATGCCTTCAAGTCTCTGGTTCACTGAAAGATCACTTCTAAGTCTTGAAATCTGAGCCTCCTTCATCTTCCATAAATGAAAGCAATTCCACAGTACAATTTAAAATCTCCAAGTACAACGAGCTGACTGTGCTGAAACACACTACAGAATACTTCAGACTTGACAAGACTTTGGAAACATGCAAGTCAATTTGGAACACGCTGTAGGATCATATTTACCTGCTGAGCTAGTTGTGAGTGTCAGATTCAATGACACTTTTCAGCGGCACGCAGCAGCCTGGTTTTTAACATCAGATGTTTTATAATGCTCCACAAGTGGCTTCAGCCAAAACCGTAAGGCTCCATTTCAAATGAAGTAATGGCTTCTGTACTCTGGGGCCTAAAATTCTAAAAGAACATGTGGTAACAACAACAGCAGCAACAACAACAACAAAAAGAAGACAAACCTTTAGAATTCAAGCCACATTCAAACAAGATCCAAGTCACTTAAGTACCTGAGGCACTTCATTCTTCAAATATATAATATTCTTGCCACTACTGTTCAGCATATGTTTGAGTTTTCTTTCCAACTTATATATCTTTAGTTAAGCTGAAGAATTTTTATTTAAAACCTCTCGGATAAAGGACAGAAATTCCTAGCACAGTCTTAGAAGTTCCTATTAAATGCCAAAAACCTGTTCCAATGCATCATCATCATTAACAACATAGGATTAGGATTCTGCCAACAGATTCTGGTCCAACACTATTCTGCTTTAAATAACAGTATAAAAGCATACTGGACAGGAAGAACCTACACTGCATTAATTGTTGTCCAACTGGATGGGTAGGAGGAAGGGATACAGCTCATGTCTATGCTTGTCATACAGTTTATATGGAAAACACCATCAGAATCTGCTCATATTCAGGAAGAATCCAAAACTTATGTAGACAGTTCTTCTTGAGTTTAGCAATACTAACCAGATTGACTTGCACATGGTTGCTATGCCACTGGCTCTGTGAGAATATGGGAGGTCTCATGAAAAGGTTGTATACCTTCCAGTTCACATAAATTCCTGACTGTGACAGAACAAAGATTGTGACTCTTACCTCCATCATGGTAGATGAACAGGACAGCTGTGAAAGCAAAAATTAAACCCATTTAGATTCTTATGGATGTTTTGACATGAATATTTATGGTTTTCTGCAGTGTCTTGGAAAGAGAAAACTTATTCCTGTCCAAGACTACATGCACTGTTTAAATAAAATTAAGGTTAACTGTTTGTGATATTGTATTACATGGGGAACAAAATATCCATAGAAAATAACATACAAGTTGTTTTGGAACAATAGTTTTCCATTTGTATTGAGGTAATCATTGG
>JANHFL010004072.1:68475-79283 GCA_032468155.1 Oxyrhabdium leporinum | reverse complement strand
ATCATTTATTCTGCCCCCCCCTTTTTCTTTTTCAGGAGAGGATAGCTTGAAGGAAATGTGGCTTCCTAGCAACTCCTCTTTTAAAAATTAACCTTGTGCTGATCATAATTCTATTGTACCAACTAGATTTTTTATTATGCTGGCACACTATGTTTATGTTTCAGTCAACATACTAGAATCTTAATCTATATTTATCTATAAGTCACTATATGATCTCTCATTCTTTCCTAGACTGAAATAGCTACAACAACCTGTGAGCGTCATATCACTCTTACAGAATTCTTTCTGAAGAAGTGAAACATCAAGTTCAGAAACTCTTGCGTGATTTCATCACTTCCAGCGACTTTTGTATACAAACCATGTATTTTTATTTATCTGATATGTTGCAGAATTGTAGCCAGCTACTACAGGATTGAGCATCAATGTAGAATTTGTGTAACCTAGTTGACTACGCTTAAGCATAGAAAGCTATGGTCCTTTCTCTTGCTGCTGTAATTTTCACTTTCAGATGTGATTCTCTGTGCCACACCTAGCCTTAAAATGCTGAGAATTCCACATAAACCAATCTGGGCTTCTTCCAGATGGAAATGTATTAAAATAAATGCAAGAGTTGCTTGTGGAAGTCCAAAAGTTGTGGAATAGCCTCCCTCTGTAGATCAGGTTAGTCTTTCTTTGCTGATTTGTTGAAAAAGGTCTGAAAATCAAGTTGTTTTGGAGAACTTTTCCCTGATATGATAGTGCCATTGTTCTTTTTCTTACTTTATAACGTTGTTGTAGTTGTTTTAATGCTGTATTATTGTTCCTGGTTATGACTATTAGTTTTTAAGACTGTATCATGGATGTTTTAAATAGCATTATTTATTCTATGTAAGCTTTCATGGGTCTTTTTGGTTATAGTACGATAAAAATATTTTAATACAGAAATCAAAATTCAGAAAATGTTGACCTCAGCCTTTAGATCATCTGAAGTATCTCAGTTTAGTATTGAACATTTGACTAATATGACTAATTTGACTAATATGTTAGCCAATTCCTGACTATTGTGGGAGCTAACTTTGCCATAAATCCAAGACAAATACAACTACTCTCAATTCATCCCTATTGTATCAGCAAGCTCCCATTTCACAGGGTCAATTGTACACTGTGTTTCCTCTCTAGCAAAGTTTCATAAGAGGTTTTCTATACAATCCTATATTACAGCTGCTCCCAACCTCTGGCCTCCATGTTTTGGACTGTACAAATAGCAAAATCCATAGCGTAGTGCTTTGAGAAACCTGAAATAATATATAGGTTCCAATTCCCTCCTCAACTATAAAATTCAAATTAAGTTGCAGGATCCAGTCTCGGTTGGTCACCAGGACCAGAGGTTTAGTCTTCCAAGCTTTCAGACTTATGTTGAAGCCCATCCTCAGGGAACTTCTCTCTCTCACCAGAATGTGTGCTTTGGGTTATTCTATGAGTAGCATTTATATGGTGCCTGGGTGTATGTGACCTCTTAGTTGTTGATTGGACGACTATTAAGTTGTTGGTTGTTGTTTCCTTATGCTGCCAAGTCCTCAGCTTCTGAGTATCTGATAAGCTAATGGTAAATCAGCACTCCTGTTGACTGACAAGTGGCCCATTTTCCAGGCTTCAATAATTTCCCTGGGTATTTTTGTACCTGCTTGGCCAACAATCTTAGTAGCTGTGAAATTGAATCTGCTTCTTCATTGCAATGTGGGGCTACCAATGACTTCGGGTCTCCTTGTCTGACTGCTTGCTTATGTTCTTGCAATCTGGTGGTTAGCTTCCTCCCTGTTTTTCCTATGTAGTCACAGGGTTATTCCATGCAAGGGATGTGTAGTTCAGTTCAGTTCAATAATCCATTTTCTAGAATTCCTATAACTCCAACCCTTTCTTCCTAACAAATATGGCTAATGAGACTGTAAGAATCTTTCTTGGAAAATAATACTTTCAATTTTAGGCAGGTACCAAAGAGTCTGTCTTGAATAACAATCTGAGTTATTGGCCCAAGTGAATTTGTAATTACACTTGCCACATATTTATAGGAATATATATATATATCCCTTCCTCCTTCCCTCTCTCTCTATCTCCAGTCCCATCCATTACTTAAGTTAATCTATCCTCTCAATGCCCCTCAGATGACTTCTAAAGAAGTATGAAATATGATTCTTGACTAAAAAAGTTATCCAACTCTAGAATAGCAAGGACAACAACAAGAAAAAGAATGTTATTTGTTGATGACACTTTGTTTTTAAACAGAGCACTTTTATCATTGATCTAAAAGTAATTATACCAATGAAATAAGTGATTTGGTTAACTTCTGTTTTTGTGTTGTTCTAATATTGCTTATAATGTAGATGTTTTACTATCAAGATAATTAAGGACAATCTCTCTCCATTTGATTCCTATACTCTCTTTCCCTTCAAAAGTAGGACTTTTTCTTCCAGAGGTGCCCTGCTTGGCTCAAATTGCTAAGCCAGGTGATGAATTTAGCAATTCCTGCCAGCTACCCTGCTGGAGTGCTTGGGCAGCAGTGTCTTGGTGTGTGTGTGTGTGTGTGTGTCTAGACTCTTACTGTTATTACAGATGGAGTTAGAATTCAGATCATAGCCTTACTTTGTGCTCTATATTTCATAGTAAGCTGTATTCCCCATCTGGAAACGAGCAACAAATGCAAGAGTGCCAAGAAAAATGGGGCGAGTGGTAGTCATGGAAAACTTCTCAATCACATGGCAGTGAATTTATGTGAGTTCTAATTTTCAGTGGGTAAATTACTATTAGGGAAGGGGGAAGATTGCAAACTCATTCCATGTTTCCCTTGTGAGCATCTGTCCCCTACCTACTTGCCACCATTCACTATTGTTGCCTTTCAAAAGTAAAACTGCAGTGACTTCATATTGATATCTCAGACCACGTTTCACAAAGTCTGGTTATATGGGGATATTGTTGATACCCAGAGTCTTCTGTTATCTCCACTTTGAATATGATAAAAAGGAAACAAGACCTAACTTGGTACTAATCATAGGCTATCATTTATGTTGCAGCAATCACTGGTGAGTATTTAGCAACCAACTCTGCTCTCCAGACATGCCCAGATATTAAGGCCCACATGTAAAACTGGACTATAAAGACAAGTTAGAACTGCAGATGGTGCGCCAATAACCTTACTGCCTAGCAACAGCCATCCCTGAACCTCATAGCAGGATTGGTGATCAGTTTCCCATTGTGTTATTGCTGGAGAATTTCAGTCTCCGTGATCTGGGATTGGGGTCCATGGGCTTAGGAATTTATAACCTTTATGAGAACCAAAGGTTTACCTCAAATGATCACAGGCCTGAACCACTGTGGGGTGGGAGGTGACATGTCCTCCATTTTCACACTCGACTTGATATGGGATCTGAAGATGAAGAACATATGAATAGTCAGGGCACCTTCTTGTCAAGCTTGGATCACTGTTCCCTGAATCTCTGTAAGGTCAGAGGACCATTAGGGTGATCCTTCCAGGTGACTTCAGGTGATGCTGAGGTGATTCTGAGGGCTTCCTGAGATTACTCAGAGAATACAAATAGTCCTCAACTTAGGACCAAAGTTGGGACTTCCATCACTTGGCAACTAAGAGAACCAGTTTGATCTGTTAAGGCACCAAGCTAGAAAATGGGAGACCATGAGTTCAAGTCCCACCTTAGCTCTGAAAACTGGTTGGGTGACTTTGGGCCAATCCAACCCATTCTCAGTCCAACCCAGCTCACAGGGTGGTGGTTGTGGGAAAAATAGGAGGACGAAGATGTGTTGGATAAGTTTACTGCCTTGAGTTATTTGTAAAAAATAATAGAGGTGGGATATAAATAAATAAAATAAAACATTTAGAAGCTCCTGAATTTTGATGACGTGACCATAGCCATGTCTTTTCCCAACTCTTTTTTGTCTCTACTTTTTGCCTACCTTTTCCTCTCAGCTATTTCTCTGGCTTGTCTCATTTACTTCAACTCCACTGACTTCCCACTTTTCCCAATATCATGTAGAGGGCAGAGGGGATGGCGTGAAGGACAAAAGAAAGAGACGATGCCTAAGCAATGGTCAGATAAGTAAGGCTTGAACCTTGACCAAAAAAATAACTTCAGAAAATGTCTCTGATGAGACATTCCCTAGTTCACAAGAAAATAAGAGGGAGGGGAAGTACATTCAGACTTGCAAGGTTCTGTTACTATAATAAAAGCAGTCCTGCTCTTTGTGATCTTAGTTTCTTAGTGTTAGTAAGATGCCCTCACTTCTCTCACCTTCCTCCTTATTTTGGCCATGACTTCACTCTAATACCCCATAACTCTCCATCCCATCACTTCTAGTTCCTTTTCAGTTTCTCCTTCTAATCTCCTTTTACCTTTATTTCCTCCAAATAACATCTCCTTCTTTGCTAAGAAAAATACTGCCTTCGCATCAGACACTCTTCCGTCCACAGAAAGCAAAATAAAACAACTCAACCCTCACTGCAACACCCTTGAGCAGGAAGTTGCATATAGTGACTAAAGGCCCAAAATATTGTTGACTGTAATTTGAGATAATGCAAGGGAATATTGGGAGGTTTTTGCCTCTCTTTGGACACATCCCAAACTATTTCCTTCCTATTTAAAGTAATGGATTTATCTATACCCGTCATTCCACCTTATAGTCACCCAGAATTTGACATGATGTGCTGCTATATTTTAAACAATAAATTAAATACCAGTTACACTGAAAATGGTTAATTCAATTCTCTGGTTCTTGAGTTCCTGCTAGCCCACTCCTTCTGGGGGTTTCCCAACCTTGGAAAGCACCAAATCTGGCCTATATCTAGCCAGAAATATATTTGAGAACTTACACCTAGGTCTTTTAGGGCCATGATGATGAGTCATTCCATGTTTGCTTATAATATAATTAAGCTTTGGTGGTGGTGAGCTCCCACTGGTGCAATGAGAGATGGTGAGTCAGTAGATGGGAGATCATTTTTCAAACTCACCATCCAAGATCTCAGCCCTGAAAACCCAGTTAAGGAAAAGGCCTAAATTACATTGTTAATTCGTTTTTACAGCCAGGTTTTGCATTTTTTGTCACCTCTGCAGAACATTGACATCTTCACACAAACATAATCTATGTCCCCCACCAATGACCCTCAATGATCAGGTAGCAAGAAGAGCAGGGGAAGAAATCTACGCTCATTCCTGCCATCTTATGCATCACCTGCTTCTTTCTGTCTGCTTCTCATCACAAACCTGTTGCCGCATGTACAATGGAGCCCAGTCTTAAAATAACACAGAGTACAGGTCACTTTATTTCCCATTACAGAATTAGAAGACAGCTGCAAGCCTCGTTGACAGATCAGAGCTTCTCCAGAGTTCAGGGCTGCTTGAGTTCAGACTCTTCTTTCTTTGCCATGTGAAAGTTGCCATGTGACAGGGAAAAGGGAGGGAAGGAAAAGCCACCTTTGCTGTCAGCTGCCCCTCAAGCCTCTTAATCCAGCCTAACTAAGGTCTACCTGTCTGCTATTGTATAAAGAATGCCCTTAAAAGGCAGGCTATGAGACATTGTCTGAGACTGAGGAATGCTCTCAAATGATGACCAAGTCATCTGGGATGAAATACCTCAACCTGGAGTATGTTTAACTATTTTTCTCTAGTGTGGATGTGAGTTTAGTTTTTTGCAATTGTTTCAGGTTTTTTCCAGGAGTTATACTCCTGGATATAAGTGGTCTAAAAGACAATTGATATAAGGTCTCCGGCTTGAGCAGGGGGTTGGACTAAAAGAAGACTTTTAGAAGACTTAGACTTAGAATAACTTTATTGTCACTTTAAATGTACACTAATCGGCATATGTTAAAATGAAATTTTGTTGCATACAGACAAAGGGTCACCACCTCCAATATATACTACATAAACATGACAAAAATATAAAAAAATTAAAAAATATGCATATACCCACATATTTACATATATTACATGACCTCCAAAGTCCCTTCCAACTTTATTATTCTGTGTTCCAAGTTCTGAATACTATAGATCTATGGAAAAAAAATACAGAGAAGTTTTAATGATTTTAACTCTTTTCTAGGAAATAAAGAAAAATGTGGATTTTAGCAGTCTTCTGTCAGCTATTTAAAATGCACTCCAGCATTGTTATCATCATCAGCTATTCAGTTGTGCCCTACCCTTGGTCATTCTATGGATCAGCATTCTCCATGCCCCTCTGTCTCACACCACTTCCTTCAGATCTGCTGTGGTCATCCTGGTGTCATCCTCTATAGTGCCCAGCCAAGGGTACTAGGGTGACCTCTTGTCCTTTTTCTGCTGATCACCCCCAGCATGATATGAAATGGAATGGAACGGAACGGAACGGAATGGAACAGAACAGAATAGAATTCTTTATTGGCCAAGTGTGATTGGACACACAAGGAATTTGTCTTTGGTACATATGTTCTCAGTTGTAAAACTTTTACTAAAATATTATTTTTGTGATATGTATGGAGTTCAAAAATCTTTGTTTTCTTTCCCCATCCTTTCACCCTCTTCACCCCTAGAAAACAGTAGCAATAAGCTGGATGCAAGTAATCAGAAACTATAGTGGTGAAGAATTTATATTTTATTTTATTTATTTTAATTTATGAAATTTATTTGTTACCCATCTCATATTTGACTCCAATGGAACACTGTGACTGTATTTAGATCAGATCTAGAAAGGCAAAATCACTGAGAATATAACCCATCACTTGACAGAATTAGGGCTTCCTGACTCTGGGACAGCTTAGTTTTGCTGATGGACCTTCTGCATAGGCTGTGTTTTTTCCAAGTAAAGCGAAGGAGAAATTGTTCCTTCCTTTGCTGCAAGGCCTTTCAGAGTTAATGAGCATGCATGAGTCCAGGCCCAGTGCCCGTTTCAACACGTGGTTTCAATAAGCCATCCTGGGAGCAACAATAGCTTCTTATGCAAGGAACATATGGTTCACTTCAACGCAAGGAAATGGCAGGTGGAATGGGAAGAGAGAGATGCTGAAGGGTGTGGTGTGAGAAGAAGAGAGAAGGGACAGAGGTGGTGTTTTTTTTTTCTTTCCCTCCCATACATTACATAACCCTATAGAAAAATGCATTATTTTTAATTGCTCTTTAACTTTCAATGAATCCCATAACGGCAGGTCAAAGTCAAAGAACTGGAACCATGAGCCAACTTCAGGCCTTTAAACTAGGACTCTGAGAAACCTAGTCAGAATCAATTATTGCTGAAGCAACAAAAACAGTAAGAGACTTGCATATCTACCTACCAGAAACTCAAGTGGGTGAAGTCAGCATGTGAATTAATTTCTTTGGATAAAAATTGTCCCTTTAGACTATAACTCCAATCCCACATGATCAGAGAGGCATCAGCTAAATTCTAAACAATCCTATTTATTGTTTTCTTAGACTGCAGTGGTTCCACTGTCACCAAGTAGTTGCCTGTCCAGGAATGATAACGCTAACATAATATTATTTCACATTCTCTGCCCCAAATAGGCACTGGGTTTCCCTCCTAATTTCCGATATGTTGTTACTTGCTCTCTTTGTGAAGTCTGATAATCTTATACATCTGATAAACAAATTAATAACCTTTTTTAAATAGGGTAGAAAAAAAAATTCAGAATCTCAGCTAGTGGAGCCTTCAGATAGAGAGAGGCCTTCAGGCTTTACTACTATTGCTGAATTAAAAAGTTGTAAGCTGACAAAAAATGCAGCAGCCTAAACTTTGAGGTCCCCATTGTCAAGCCTTATCTTGCCTTTATTGCTTCTGTTTCAACACAGTGCAGTCATCTGTCTGCCTTCCTCTAGATCACCTGATATTCCTCCTTGGTCATGGATGAGAAAGACTTTGTACATCTCAAGAAGGCCCTTGAATTTATTCAGAAGAAGCAGGGAAAGCATCATTTCAATTTAGGCGCACCTAAGGAGACTTGAAGCTTGTCTCATTGCCTAGGGAGAAGACAAAATACAGTGTCATGGGGACACAGCAGAAAAAGATGTTGCCAGGACATGTTTGAGCCATGGTTAGGAGCAGTATAAATAAGGCCACATTTTTCTTTGATAGTTATGAGAAAGAGACCAGCATTACTCTGTCTAGGTTGATTGCAATAGCTATTTATCACTGGCAGAACTACCTTCATGTCTAAAAATCTAAAGTATGAAAAGTTTGCAATATTGCTTTAGGGTAGTCAACTCTAGGGAAAACATGATATCTCCCACTTAATAGTTTATAATAGTGGAATGTGCATTGTGCACTCCACGTGCACAGTTTCATCTGGTGCCCAGAATGTAATTTAAGACTTCAAGGGAGGAAGGGGATTTTCAGACAGTTGTAAACATCAGTCCCAGCGAATAGCTCTGCATGGCTCTTAAGCATCTTAACATCAACATTCTCCTTCCTTGTTGATTTTTTTATTTATTTCCATGGTAGAAAGAAAAGAGAAGCCTGTTTATAAGGGCTTCAGGACAGGTATGGGTGTGTCAAGTGAGGGTCTTGTGCTGGGTCAGCTGTGAGTCACCAGTGAGTCTTGTGCTGGGTCTTGTGACAAGGAGATTACCTCAGGTCAAGGTCATTGGGTGCTCTCTCTGGTTGGCTGTGTGGTTGATTTGGATTCTGAGGGGTTCATAGGCTGGTTGTAGGTCAATGTGTCTGTTGATGGAATTGTGGAGTGGATATTAAACAACACTTAATTAAAATAACTAAGTGCCATCAGTATGATTACTACCTACTTTATCATTTCCCTTTCTTTGTTGTGAAAATGATTATACAATGCTACTTTTTGAAGATTCTGGAGTCACTTGCAAGGATTTTATCGCTACCTTAGGACTTGGAGGCACAGACTATCCAACCTTATGACAAAGGAAAATCTGCTTGCTTAACTTTTTAACATTTGGGAGTAAACAATCAAATCTCAAAAGCAAATCTCAAAAGTAGTTAATTATTTATTAAATGTATATGTTAATCTTGAATGAGTATATGATAACTTTAGGACTGTGAAGAAATATTTATTTTTATGGTGTTTGGTTGGAACATGGATTTGGAGCAAACTTTATTGACAGTAAGAGTGTTTTGTCAGGATTAGGAAACTCCTTGTCAGATTCACAGTGTAAAGCAAATAAGAATCACAACCAAATGAGCTAATTCTACTTTATTGTAAAGATAGATTGACAGAATCTTGCAAGCCTGAAAGCCCATCTTTCCCCACCCTCGTCCCCGGTCTCATTTACTGCTGGAGAAACTAAAGAGATTCTCTTCTGAGCTTCTTACTCCACCCATTATCCAGTCACAGGCTATGCTGCCTCTTATCTGATCATTTTCTTGGCAGCATCTTTTGGTCCTATCTCCTAAGGCAGGGGTGTCAAACTCACATCGTCAAGGCGGCATCACATGAAGTATCGTGACTTTTTCCCCTTCGCTAAACTGGGCATGGGCGTGGCCATTATGTGACGCATCTGGCCCATGGGCTGGGAGTTTGACAGCCCTGTCCTAAGGTCTTTCCCACGTACCATCACACTCCTTGATAGAGTGCTTGGAGAATGCTCTGAGATCTGAGTCTACCCATTAAAGTTTGAAATAAAGAAAAACCTGCATGGGATTACTGTGGAGAAGACTCCAGGGCTATCAGATTTATGATGAATTAGATTCTTCTATTTATCACTAGAAAATCTATGATTATGAAGCAACTAAAGGGGCAGAAGCAGCAGCTCAGGAAGTGGCCAGCCTCTCCTGCCTACTCATAGTTTCTAACACAAAAACATCAGTTAAGTGAAACAATCAAGCAACTTATAATTAAGCAGTGCTCAAGAATTGGTTTCCATGTGTTTAATATCTCTCCTACCATAATTAAACCAAATGTTTAACTGAGAGAAAATGAACCACAGAGGCAGCCTTAAATGATTCATCCAGAGTCAATTCAAGCACTATGTTATTAGCCGAACCAGGAAAAAACGGGGGGTTGCCTTGAAGTAACAGACAAATGACAAAACCTTCTGAGCAGTCCTGGTAATTAGTGGTAGAAATGGAAGTGGACGAAGAAAATATGCAACAAAATGTTTCAGAATTGCATGTTCATGTAGACAATTACAGAGACATGCCCTTCTCCACATAATGTGAAACAAGATTTTTTTTTTGTTTTGCAGTTTTTTCCTATAAAGTGCCTACCTAAATACGCATTCTTTTCTTTCTTTCTTGAGCCCTGCAAACAATGGTCAAAAACTAGTCAAATCCTGCTTTCTGAAAACACCCCGTGGAACTGCTTCCCATTCAGCACTGCAAAGCCCTCTGTGTGTGTCCCCCACCTCACCAGGCAGGACGTCCTTCTGCTGGTTTTTGTAGAGGCTGCAACTGAGCTGTCACACTATGAAGCTGGGGCAATGGTGCACATATATACTGCTCCTATTCCATCTGGGAAGCTTTCATCAGAAGCTGAAATGCTTATGGGCAACCATCCCGGGATTCCCGTGGTTGAACTTTTTTTTTTTCCCCAAGCAGTAAAGTATTTTCACTTCCCAAACTCTGGACTGGCCCCACCCCTGCCTGGGGAGAAATGACATCCTGTTTGTCCTGTTGCTGAAGCAACCAGCTCTTTTTGTTCCTACCTCTTTTTCAAAGCTTATTTCATGGTTTTAGATGGTGGTTTTTTTTTCCTTACTGCTCATTCCCAGCTCTGACCTTATTCCTGACAGGCACCTTTGACAAAGGCTATTCCAAAATTGAGATGGGGGATTCACCATCTCTCTCTCTCTCTCTCTCTCTCTCTCTCACTCTCTCTCTCTCTCTCTCTCTGT
>JANHFL010004072.1:15171-49710 GCA_032468155.1 Oxyrhabdium leporinum | reverse complement strand
TGGAATTAATGATACTCAGCCACCACACTGTCCATGTAATGATATGTATGTGGTTTTTTTTAATGTGCCCATTACTGCACTACATTTTGAACCACCTGTAGCTTAACATATTTTAATGTTATTTATTTATCTGTTTGTTTGTTTATTTGTTTCCTTAAGGCATTTTTCTATATTTCTTTTCCTGGGACTGCTCAACTCTTCAGAAATCTTTCCACTTCTTCCTGCAATCAGAAATTAATTGTGGGAGAACAGAGGGTGTGGCCTCTTTCTAACTGAAATCAATGTTCTGTAGAAATGTCGAATTACACTATTTTACACAGAGCTCCGGCAATCTTCCCAACCTGTGCTAAACCTGAGTATTTCAGGAATTAGTAAGACCTGATATGAGCTTTGTAAAATGTTGGTTAGACATTACACTTCTCAGCACTTAGGTAACCCATCTCTTTTAGTCAAAATGGCCATGGAGGGCAATCTCTAACAGAGGGGAGGCACCATATCTTCAGGAGCCTGGTCACAAGGAGCTGGACTGACTCCAGTCCCTGACTGTAACATCAATCACATGATCAATGCTAGACTCTGACCAGAGCAAAAGTTATGGGAAATTGTTTTTAAAATGTAACAGCTAAAGATGATCTTAAGCTTCCTCAGCTGTGGATTGGGGTGAACTAAAGGAAAGGTAATGACTGAGGTCATATCATATAAAAAATAGTACTGGAGCACATTCAGGCTGCATTTAAAGTGATAACAGGATGAACCCATTATGATATTTTGTTGCAGCATCCATTAGTGATGTTCCTTGGCCAATTTACAGCTTCTAAGATCCCAAAAATAAATTTTGCTTCAGATTAAGTTCTGAAGAAGACCAGAGAAAGACAAGTTAAGTAATCCAAGTTGTTCATTGAAACCACTGCTTTGTGAACAGAACAGAAGGTTTTATTAGAGGAAGCGTATCTGTTACACAACAAACAAGGGGCGAAAAAAACCCAAAACACATTAGCTGAAACTGTATCCCCGTTACAGGATCTGGGAACTCTATTTGTGTCCTTGTCATCTGACCTCTTTGGAGAATACATTCCAGCAGGAACAAACCACAAGCACCAAAACGCTCCAAATGGCTTCCTGGTAGCTGCATAGCAGGAGTTCTGTGGAAAACACAAAGAACCAAATCTGGCATTTGAAGGCACGCAAACTTAGTAGGAGCCACTTTGGGGAAGCTTTCTCTGGAGCTGCAATATTAGAAACCTCTAACTTGCATTGCTCTGTTCCCTCTTTTAAAATGTTGCTGCCAAGTTAGCAGAGAGGTCTATTTGTGGTGATGCTGCAAATAGCTCACGAATCCACCCTGTGCTATATTAGCGTGAAAACTGAAAGATAGGTCAGCTAAAGTTAGATTTCCAGTCCCTATGCAACAAAAAACACTATGATGGCATAAATGTAGAAATATAAAGATTACAATCTGTACAATGCCATAACCCCACAACTGTCTTTTCTTCATTTATGCCCGATGTTCCTTATAGCACTTTGTCTGCTAGCTCTAAATTACCTAAATAGGCAGGGATGCTTTATGTCAGCTTCACCATAGAAGAAAATGAAATCAAAGGCCCTATCAAGCCCAGGGTTCAACCATATTAAAGTCACCACTTATTTACCAAAGCAACAGCTTCTTCTGTGGATAGGAAAGCTGACCTTCCCCCCAATAAAAATGAAATTGCTCCCAAGTTAGGGGTAGTTTTCCTTCAAACATAAAATTAAGAGACACAGAATCACAGAATTGGAAGGGGGCCTTGGGGTCATTTAGTTCAACCCCCTTGTTCAATGCAGGATCCATTCAAACATCTCTGACAGATGGATATGCAGCCTCTGTTTGAAAACTTCCAGTAAGAAAAGAACCTATCTCTTTGTTCCATTGACTGGCAGCTTACACAGTTCCTCCTGATGTCTAACTTGAATTATTTCCCTGTAGTTTTATGTGTTGATTCTGGTCCTGCCTTCTGGTGCAATATAGAATAAGGACAGTCCTACTTTTGTGAGAACCTTTCCCACATTTGAAGACTGTTATCTAGTTTGCATAAGTCGAATAAGGCAGTAAACCTCACAACAAGGAAGTGCTAAGAAGGATGGAGTGCTCAGACATTCACAAAGAGATGCAGCAAACAAGGATTCAGATGTTGGTACAACACCACTTGGAATATGAGAACCAAACATGGAAAACGTGAAGTCTTTGTAGTGTGTGAATGTCTCTGTGTTAGATATGACATTGATGGTGTTGTTGGTATTTCTGAAACCTAAGTCATAATTAAAATATGGTGCTAGAAGAACATAATTTGTTCAAAAGAAACAGAAAGAAACAGATGCGGCAAAAGGTTTGCCGCATATGTAGAGAATAATTACATCTGTATGGAAATTTGTGACAGCAAACAGGAAAAGCAGGCTGAAAGCATTTGGATGAATATTAAAAGAAAAAGAAATAATAATTACAGTGTTGTGGGTATGTACAATAAGCGATCCAGCCTACTAGAAGTTATAGATGAAGTCTTTATAAATCGGATGGTCAAAGTATCTTGGAATCACAGGTCTGTGATAATGGGGGATTACAACTACTCTGATATCAACTAGGAATCGAACTCTGCAGTAGGTGGGAAATTCAAAGGTTCTTCTTGGCCTTGAGACAATTTTATTGTCCAGAAGAGGGAACTAGGGAATTGGCTATACTGACTTAATACTTTCTAACAGCTACTATGTGAGATGGGAGACTATACAAATATGATAAATACAGAATCAGGGAAGAAGTGGTTGAAGAAATGGGTATCGCAGAAGGCCTGGGAGAGAGTGGCCATGTGATCCTAGACTTCACTATATTGCAGGTACAGAGAACTGAAGGCAGCCATGTTCTACATTTCAAGAGTGTTTGAGTTCTATAAACTAGGGAACGGTAGGGAAGATTCCAAGAATGGAAATCCTGAAGAGAAAAATATTGACACCACAGTTTGACACACGAGTGTCAAACTCACAGTGTCACATTGCTGCCACATGACGTTTTGTGACTTTTTTTCCCTTTGTGGAGCTGGGGTGGGTGTGGCCTGCACGTGACGCATCTGGCCCATGGGCCGCCAGTTTGACACCCCTGTTCTAAGGGATTGGGAAATTCTAAAAAAATGAGATAATTAAGGCATAAATACAAATGCTTCTGAAGAAAAAAGGAGACGGCCAGTGAGGTCAACTTGATGGATATAGAGTTCAGTGATAAACTGAGAAACAAACACGAGTTTCTCAAAAAGCATAGGTTGTACCAATCTAATCTTATTCTTTTTGTTTTCTCAATGTGACAAGATTAGTAAATCAAGGGAATATTGTTGATGTAGACTACCTAGACTTTAGTAAGGCATTTGATAAAGTTGATTATAGCCTCCTTCTTGATAAAATGGAACAATGTGGGGTGGATGGATGTGTAGTTGGTTGAGCAATTAGTGCCCAAAGTGTGATTTTAATGGATGTACAGCTACATGGAAAAGGGTATGCAGTGGGAGACTCAACATTTTCTCCTGACCCACAGGTGTTCAACATTTTTTGTAAATGACTTAAAAGAGAGAATTGAAAGGATGGCTCGGCAAATTTGAAAATGGTATAAAGCTGTTGCAGGTGGGGGAGGGAGGAATGCTAACATCTCAGAAGATAGGGTTGGGGTTTTAAAAGATCTTGATAGATTTAAATATATTTCAGTGGCAAGAGAAGCAAGATCCTGCATTTAGATAAGAGAAATCAGATATACAGGTACAATTCAGTACCTGATTCAGTATCACTATTAGTGAGAAGGATATGAATGTCCCGATAAAACACAAATTAAGCATAAGCCAGCAGTCTGCTGCAACTGTCCAAAGAGCCAATGTGTTCAACTGTGGCATAATACTGAGATCATGGGAAGTGATTGTTCTGCTGGTCAGGCCACATCTGGAATACAAAAAGGATGTTGAGGAAAGAAAGCAAAGAACGGCAAAGTTGATTGGATTTGGAGACTAAGTGTTATGAAGAAGACTAAAAGAACAGGATCTGATAAGCCTAAAGAAGAGAAGGCTAAGGGGACACATGATAGCAATCTTCCATCAGTTGAAGCTTTGTCACAAGGAAGAAGGTACGGATTTATTTTCTGTAGTGAAAGACAAGAAAAAAACAGATGTATTTCAAAGCATAAATAGAATCAACAAGAACAATGATTTAAAATGTCATACCCAGACAAGAGCTCAGTATTTTTTTTTATTAGAATCAGAGAATCAGTTCATCTACTCTAAATGAAAATAACAAACACCAACATTTGCACCCTATGTTGTTAACGCACTTACCAATTCACCCGATTCCTGCTTATGGAGGAAAATCCACACTCACATTAACATGCAAGGAATCAATATGGGGACAAACCTATCGATTATTTTCTTTCTGGCTAAACAAGCTACACAGATACTACTGTGCTGGTTTCTCCCAGATATACAGAAAATCGAACAGGGACATTTTTTTAGTTTGTTTTCCCTTACAACATGACTGAGCAGTTTATGATGCATAAACGGTACCCAGCAGTTTGCAATATCTGATCTGTTTTACATCAGGAAAAAAATTCACAATCCTTGGTCAAGATTCCTGAATGATGATTTCCTTTGAGTCAAGCCTCCCACCTTTATTCATATACATTGTTTAATAGTATCTCCAGAGGCTCAAAACAAACCAATTGAGATGATGCTATTGATAGACTTGAGGATGTTCATTATTAATTGTCCTTCTCTGGTTACTGTTTCTACACAGTATCTCTAGATTTTAATTCAAACAATGGTTTGCCTCAGCACTACTCAAAATAAACATATACCAATGGCTGACATGTTTACGTAGCCTTCATCACAGTTAAATATCTTCCTAGAGGAAATAGAATAAATTTACATGCCATTTCTAGCCTCATGAAACAGCAATAATTGCCCTGCCAGAGCTGCTTATATCATCAGTGCATACTTTGTCTCCATCTTCCACAAAAAAAGGACAGTGCAAATTAGTTGACCAATATGCTGGACAAATTGGAAAGGCTTATTCATCAGTTCAATTGCATCTCTGCTTTAAACATACCTTGACTGTTGAGGAGCATAATGTTCCTTCTATAGACTTGGAAAGGATCCCATTTCCCCACATTTGTTGGAGCAGTGTTACTTGACAGAGCATTTGGGCCCTGCCTTTTCTACCTCACTAATTAGGAAAGCAATTATTTTCCAAGTTGCAATTATTACTTGTCTCCAAAGTAAGAATATCCTTCCTTTCTTCCTCTCAGCCGAAATAGCAGGGAAATCTGCTATTAGGTCTGGTGTCAACCCCCAAAACGGCAAGCCACTAGCAAGCCGTCTCAGGGTTACCATTCGGGGAAGGGATACTCTTGGTGCTGGATACTCAGAACGTGACATGATTGTGTTGCTCCTTTGACTAAGTCAGGAATTAGCGGTGAAGCAGTGGTATAAGGAACCATTCATGCTGGCACAGGAGGCATGCTGCGGGTCCCGTCAGCCCAATTATTCTGGCTGGCAGGGTCCAGGAGGAGGGCCTTCTCTGCTGTTGCTTCTGCCCACTGGAGCATCTTCCCTGCCTCCCCAATGTGACGTTGGCCCCAACCCTCTTATCTTTTCATAAGGGCTTAAAGATGTGGTTTTGCCAGTCGGCTTGGGACCCCAGTGGAGGAACAGCGCAATGGATGTGGTTGATTAACAACAGATCCCAGCTCTTCCCCACTCTGACCCTCCCCTCCCCATGTGTCCTTGGTTTTAATGTCTAATTTTAACTTTTTATGTTTTAGCTTATATGAAACTGTAAGTCACCTAGAGTTATAGTAAAGATAGGCAGCCAATAAATTTTATAAACAAAATAAAAATACCACTGTTTCATGCCATCATAATAATTTTATCACTTTACAAAAAGAAGTAAATCATATGGTTTTTATTAGCTGCTACTGATAAGAATGTATATTATGTCTTATTTACATTTCTAATTTCTGGTTGACCTCACGCAGGGACAGCCAAAGGGCCGGATGTGGCTCAGAGCTACAAAATGTCCAGGTCTGCAATACTGACATGTTTTTTGTGAAGAAAATTTATGATACTGAATTGTTCTTAAGCCAGCCACAAGCTGTTTTGACCATATATTCCCTGTTGCAGTGGAAGGAAATATTTTGTTCTCTCTGCAGAAACCAAGTCACAAAAAGTGCATCCTTGCCAATGATTGCATGTGGAATTCAAGACCTTTAAAAGACGCCCTGAATCAAGGCTTATGCAATGTCCATACTATAAGTGTCACACTGTAATAAAACTTTTTCTATTACCTCATGGTTAAATTTAGATGGAAAATGAGCTTGTGGATAATATAATTCCTTTCAAGTAGTTGCCTGTATGTATTTTGCTTGTGTCTGTGAGAACATGGAATACCATAAAAATTACCCCCCAAAAGTAAATACAAAAGCTATTTTATAGCCAGGAAGAATGGAAAACGTTCTCTATAAACTCTGAGATGAAATTTGATTTTCTAAAGCAGGCTTCTAAGCATTCCTGCCAAAGGTACAATAGTTTGGCTCTGTTTGTGCTCAGTTTTGACAGCCAAATGTTAAGTCTTCCTCTCAAATAACATTATATTTCTATATTGTTACCCAATTCGTGGCTCACATTCAAACCTTTAGATTAAGTTTGGGAACTGAAATTGACTAAGCAAAACAATCAAGCTAGCATTAGTGACAGTTGCTTCCAAGTCAGATGAACGTCTTTCACTTCATTTTACAAATACAGAATGTCAGGTTTTATAAATTGGGAACATATTAATCTGAATTCCCACGAGGGACGAAAAGACCAAATCTTTGTGTGAGGCTCCAGCAGTGAAAACCTGCTAAATCCAAGAACAAAGACGTTGGGAAATCTCCACAGCAGAGATGGCCTGAGCTAAAAAACAAGCAGGCACACGTTCAGTGATGCCTGGAAGCATATCTCTCTCCTCTAGCCAGGAGGCACTGCAAAACCAGAAAATGTAGGTAATTGTCTTACGGTCTCATTTAGTGACCATTCAAAATTACAATGGCACTGAAAAAAACTTGGCAACTGACTTATATTTATGACAGTTGCAGTGTCCCGGGGTCATATGATCACCTTTTGCGACCTTCTGACAAGCAAAGTCAATGGGGAAACCAGATTCACTTAACAGTGTCACTAACTAAACGACTGCCGTGGTTCACTTCAGCTGTGGCACGAAAGGTCAGAAAATCAGGCAAAATCCACTTAACAAATGTCTCAACAACAGAAACTTGGGGCTCAACTGTGGTCGTTAAGTCGAGGACTGCCTGTACACTTTTTCGTATTGGTTGGTAGAATGTTATCTCTTCTCCAGTAAAAGTAGCTGTTGGTATCATGATGAGCAGATCCATCTAATTCTTCTCACACCCTTCAACTATCCAATTGCTATAACCAGCATTGGAGTGTTAGCTGTACCATGCACATATAAAATTTGTTACCGTTACTGATCAAATGATTTGAGACATTCAATGTTCTGTTTCCTTGACCAGCCACATCCATGACCTGCAGCAACCACAATTCAGGTCTTCATATCTACTCCCTCTAAGTGATGAACAACTGCTACTTGCTTAGAATTTGGATCTTTGAATAAGAGGGGCCTTTGTGGTATTGTCCTCAGAGAAGCCTCAGATCCAAAATAAAAGTCAGTTGGTATGTAGAATAACAATTTCTACATTTCCTGAATACTGATGAAATGCAATAGGGAGTGCAATGATGCCATTTCTATGTACTTGGCTGCTATAATTATCTGGATGAAAGCATTGCAACCACACAGGGAATCATTTCACTCAGAACAATTTCTACACTCCAAACAAAAGCTAAAGGCAAGCAGCTTTATTTCAATCAGTTTTTCATCTCTCCAAAAATGAGGACAAATACAACTATTGTAGAAACTTCATCTTTATCTGCCAATTGCCAAGTTGTTTCTAGGCAGATGCTGCCACCTTCTGGGAAAACACCTTATTATCAGCGAATACATCAATGTTGATGCCATCGCATTTCTTTCTTCCCAGTATATATCTGAAATTTGATCTGCAGATGATTTCCCCCCAAAGCTTTTTAAAAGGGTTATCTTAAATTCATGGTTATTTTGTGTAAATAATCTTCACAAAATGTCTCTTTATGGTTTGTCGCAAATATATTTAGAATCACACATTCCAAACCACTGGTCAAACCAAACCAGTAGTCAAACAAACCCAAATAAAAACCAAATGCAGTACAGGCCACAAATATGGAAAAATGGTCAGTTACATAATTCTTTCATTGATTGGTGATTGTTGGGCCATTATATTCCGAGACGAGTTTCTTTATGGAGGCCTTCTGATGCCTTTATGGAGATTTCCATGTCATTGCTTGGCAACAGTACATGAAAGTTTGCCCTTTATTTTATTCTGGTATAATTCTTCAGTTTCTTTATTTAGTCTGCAGCACAATGACTTCCCTCCGAGTATTAGTCAGGCGTTCTGCAAGTAGGCCAAGCCAGCCTTGATCCCAGTGCTAAGTGCTGCCACCTGGCAAAGGTTTCTAGTGGTTTTAGGGTTAAATCAATCATGAAATCTTTAATTCCAAGGAAACAAATCTGAGCTAAGAAATGCAGTATTTGGCATCAAGTAAATGGCAGCCAAACCCAATTCAACGAATAGGATTATTCTTTTGTTTATTTGGTTTGCATTGTTATGCAACTCGTACATATTTAAAAGATTAACTACTGCCACAGTAAAATGTGAGGATACCATCTTTTGGGCCTTAAATAGAGTACAGATGAATTTAATGTGTGTGTGTGTGTGTGTGTGTGTGTGTGTGTGTGTGTGTGTTGAGGGGGAGGGGTCTGTCCAGTCCCAAACATGAGCATGTAAACTATCAAACTCTTGCTTGTGGTCAGAGAAGGCTTTTAGACACCAGATGACAGAACTCTCTCATTGTGTAACTAAGCCATCTTTTGGGGAAGGAGGTTGCTCAGAGTCACATTTGCTGACCTTGAGACAGGTGCTGGAAGGAAAATCTAAATTGGTACAAAAATCTAAATTGTAAAAATATAATTGAGTAACAACTTCTGGAACACTTTTGTGATTGTCCCAAGATTCTTGCAAGTTTGGGAGCTTCAGCTTGTTAGTTGTATTTCAACCCTGACGTACTTTTTTTTTTTTTTTAAATAAAGTTCAATTTCAATATCAATATCAAAGAGTCAGAGAAAATCTACAGATATTCATAAAAAGGCCACAAAATTAACTAAAAACAGACAACCCCATTTTATTAGCAGTTAGTTCACCAGGACATTACATTAGTGACACAGTTTTCTGAACCCAAAATGAGTTCAAGTACAGATTAAAAATACGGGAGAAAGACTTTTAAAAATATTCCCTCCCCTTTCCTCCCTCCCACCATGACAAAATAACCCCTCCTACCCTTCCCAATGGGAAAACATACAGAATCTCATGCAAACATGACAAAAGGAATTCCCAGAGTTCCTTTTAACAACAAAAAAAAAGCCTCAAACAAAAAACGTGTCCTTCTTCAAATTCAGATTTTAGTTAAGTCCTCTGTTATCCAGAGAAAGTGGTGTTTTTCAACTATTGCTGACCAACTTACTAAGTGAAAAGGCAAATGTTTCCTCCTCTCTCCAGTGCACATTAAATCACACCAGCATTTGGGAGCATTACAAATTAATACTTTCATTACGCACATCCTAAGTTTTAATTCTTTTTTGCATGACTCGCTTTTGGCAGCATTCTACACCATGTAGACTGCTATCTTGAGAAGCCAAACTTTAAACACTGTACATCATTTTGTTATTTAATACAGGGATAATCATAATATTCACAATGAGAATGACCTTTTAGGTCATTCTGTGGGCTGCCTTAAAACAATTTCCTGAGGGCCATCATACAGATAAGCAAGACTGTATTATCACATTATCAAATGTTTAACTTGGTAGTTTGATTCAGGTATCCTGGTGCACAAAGGACGCACAGAGAAACTGCACTCAACAACAGGAGTGAAAGGGGGGGAGGGATAAATCCCTTGTTCTTAAGTTGTAAAGTTGATTCTATCCACAAAGGGCAAAGGAAAATATATTGTTTTGCAGATTATAATTTCAGAGTTTTGTTTTTGGTTTCTGCATTGAAGCCTAGTAAGAAATCTGAAGCTGTAGCAAAATCAACCCAGTACTGGAGGGCCTTTTGTGCGCGCCAAGCCAAAAGTTCTCAAAGCAAGCTTACCACTTCTGATGAATGACCCATATCCCAAATGGACCAATACAATCTTTTCATTACTATACTTCAGTGGTTACTTTTTTCCTGATGCTGCTCCTGTCTTACAGTGGCTTGGAAGGGACAGCCTGCTGGCTTTGTGTCTTATTTCATAAGGCTGCAGATGTCAAATGCTAAGATCTTGTCATTCCAAGTCTGTGTTTTTCAAATGTGGCATCCGTGTTTTTCAAATGTGACAGTGTTTAAGATGCGTGGATTTCAACTCCCAGAATTCCCCCAGCCAGCCAAGACCTCTGGATGATTTGCAGCAGGAGGGCAAGCTAGATTTGCCAATAGATGCAACAATGCCTCCTGCCCATCCCCAATCATATTCATTCTACCTCAAAAGAGAAATGTTCATCTAATTAGGGGTACTGGGAAGCTTGGGACTCTAACTCTTCAGCACTCTTTGCTTTCAAGTACAGCAAATCTTTTCATACAGAAGGCTGCATGTAAAATACTGTATTAAAAGAGTTTGCAAGACAATGTCATCTTCCCGCCATTTGGTCTTACGCAGGCTTCTGTCTCAAATGTACATTCATTACTGGCATAACTGCCTAAACAAATGGGGACAACAAACATAATAAAGGTGAAAAGGAATAATCCACTCAGAGAAGAAGTAAGAACTATAAAGAGGGATTGAAAGAATTCATAATATTAAGATTTAGGGGGACTTGATCTCAGTCTTTCTATATCTGAAAGCATCTCACGCAGAGACATGTTATCTACAATGCAAGACTGCAGAATGCAAGAGAATGGATTAAGACACAGAAAGACAAGTTCTGATTATTAGAGGGGGGGAAAAAACTTCCTCCTAACATTCAGGGGAATTTGAATTTCAATGGAATAAATTATTTTACTGGTTATCTTCAAGTAGAGGTGAGGCAAGGCAGTCAGCTATGGGACATGTTTCAATTTAGATTGCTGCACTAAATGGTTATACACTCAATGGCCTAAAGCTCTCTGCAGCTTTTACTCTATTTTACTCTAATTTTACTCTACAAGTCTATGGAATTTCATGATCCACTAGATGGTGCTCACACACAGGATCAATGGAAACAAAAGTGTTGAAGCTATAGCTAGATTCTGATGGACTTCAGCAGAACTAGACTTGAATTCACAGAGAGTAATAGAAAAATTGCTGACACTGGTGTGAGAATGACTTTTGTCCTCTACAGAGTTACTCTGACCCAGAAGAAGCCTATAAACTTTTAGCAGCAATTATGGGCAGTCAAGATCTAAGTTAAGAAGAAACTTTTTTTGCTTCTTGCCTTTGGTCCAAATGTTCATTCATGGAACTGGTGCTAGTATGATTACAGCTTCAATGAAAACCAGAACAAGATGACTGGTCTAGCAAATCACTTCCAATGGTTAGAAACCTTTAAGCAAAACAGGAAGATATTCTGGGGGTGGGGTGGGGGTGGGAGCAGACATCTACCTCCAACTTGAAAAAGCTTGGAAATCTTTTTGATACCCTACTGTTGAATGTATAGCAAAAAGTTTCCATTAGCAATACCAACAATTTTTTTTTTTTTTAAATATTATAACAACTCTCCAACTTTGGATTCAACAGTAGACAGACCAGTCCATACGCCAGTGCCTTTAATTCCTCCACTGAGGAATTAAAAATGCTTTTCAAAAGTCTTTGACTCTTGTCGTGACCTCTGTTTTCCCAGCCCCCTCTCGACTGCAAGTTTAACATGCCTTTCCTATGACACATCCAATATGTAAGCAGGACAGGACAGAATAAGCCAAATGGGGGAAAATGGGTTCTATTTATCTTGTTAATGTAGCTCCAAACACAGACAGCAATGGGCAAGTATGTATATGTGTGTGTGCATGCATGAATACACAATACTATTAGCAGCATATTTATAAATTCCATACATACACATATACACACAAAGGAATTTAGTAAACTAGAATAAGTGGGTTATCGGAAAGTTTCCGTCACAGCTCAATAAGACACATTGGACAGGAGGAAATAATTGAAAAATGGACAGCCACAGGCTTATCCTAAAATGTTTCTAACAGAAACAGACATTATGATGACAAAGCAACCAAACCCATGGGTCATTTTTCTCTATCCTCTATAATAGCAAAAGAGTGGGAAAATAAGAACCTAATACTTGGGAATACCAACTCTAATAAGTATCCCTTATCCCACACCAAAATGTTCAAAAAGAAAACTACTAAAATACTGTTTGTTCAGTACTCATGAAGATCAATTCTCTTAAGTTGTATTTAGGATGACCATTAAAGCAAAGTTTACACATGATGCTAGAATGTCATCCTCTCTCAAACAGGAAGGATATGTGCACCAGAAATAAAAAAAAAATATTGGATTCAATTATTGAATCTTAAACCACATCTCACATAATTGTATGTTGAAACCAGAGACAGGGCTATAAGAAGGACACAAATTAAAATATCTCTTTGGAGCAAATTCTCTTGCCAACATTGTCAGATGACTATGTTGCTCACTCTTGGTCATTCCATCCCTTTCCCAATATATTTCTAAATAAGAAGACAGGAAAAAAAAATCATCTGGGATAATCTAAATATTGCCAATACCAAAGTCCTCCAAAGTCTTCCATATAAAAACAGAGCATCTGCTTTAACTAAGAACTCTGCTCCAGAACACTATCTCAGTCCTATCTCAGTCTAAGCCAAATTGCATAATTAGGTCCATGCTTGGAGCACGGCCTCCCTCTGGCTTCATGTTCATATTACCAATGATGTTCTTTTGCAAACCCATACATGTGCAGGACTATTATTCTTGATCCCTGGTGAATTCTTGGTTCCCTCGTGTCATCTATCCAAAGAGAAGGAGTCATTTTGTTGTAATACTATTCCAGATATTGGAAATAACGTGTGAGGAAAACTCAGATCTTTATGAATCTTCTTCACCAAAAACTGGCATTATAGCCAAGGAGGCACACACCTCAATACTTTCAGTAAAGCTGGGGTCTTGAGCAATCTGGCAGAAACAGATGTAATAGTCCTGGCTTGGCCCTGAGGCACTGCTTGTACATCAATTCCAGTAGTTTTTCAGATGGCTGCTTTCTTCCAAGCTTCCAGGTTTAACCATGTGGGCAGTTTCCCACTTTTCTTCAAACATCTTGAATGGATATCGCTCAAAATGCTTCTTCTCTGTTGAATATCTCACATCTTATCAAGTCCTATTGGCTTGGAGTAGAGGCTTGAGATCCTCCCCATGGATCCATTCTACTATTGCTTAATACAAGAGATAAGAAGTGGCTATCTAGTGTTCTGGAGTTCTTCCCGCAGCCATGTTGGCAGTGTCTGGCCAATTTTATACAGTAGCTTGGATAACTCTATGTTGTGGTCCCTATAATAATCTCTCAAGAATGCTCTGGACTGCAAGAGGAAGAAAGAAAAGAACAAAGAAACATAATTAAATGCTATGATTAAATATAAGATGGTGTTAAACTAGAGGGGACAGAGAATCCTGAAATGCATGAATTACCGTGTTTCCCCGAAAATATGACCCTCAGAAAGTAAGTTCTAGCTTGATTTTTACACGTGCGCCCAATATAAGCCCTACTCCCAAAATAAGCCCTGATTAAGTCCCCTCGCCCATTCCAGAGTGCACGGGTAAAAATTAAGCTAGGGTGGGATGGAGGGGTGGAGCTGCCCTACTACTTACCTTCGGATAGTTGCAGCCAGGTTTTGCACACCTCAGCCCATTTCTTTTGCTGCAGCCGGCAAGACTTTCCTGAAGGCCTCTCTAACTGAAAACAAAGCTCTGGATCAATCTGGAGCTCTGTTATTGACTAGAGAGGCCTTCAAGAAATCCTTGTTTTTCTTGCCGGTCGAAGAAGTTCCTGAAGGGTAGATGGGTATATATATATATATATAAATAAGACAGGATCTTATTTTTGGGAAAACACGGGTATCAAGCCACGGGAGACATCTCCTCCACCAGCTGCCAACCAGGGCTATCCTTACAGTACCCACAACAGAGTGCAACAATGGTAACTTCACAGCTCTGAAAGCTGCAGAATGCAATATATTAATGCTATCGTATCTTTTTCTCTAAAATCAGTGGTTATACTATAATTCACAAAAATGTCGGTAACTCTGAAATGGAAGTTACTATCCAATCTGAAGACTGAGGAAACACTATATGGTGAGTATGAGTATATACCTGAGGGTATCTGCACATCCTACTAGTTTATATAGGTGGTGGTTGTTCTCCAGGCCCTCTGCCTTAAATGTTGCCATCTGATGGGAACTCTTGGTGGCTGCCCCAACCCTTTGGAACAGCCTCCCATCTGAGATTTGATAGATCCCTATCCTATTACATTTCCAGTGGGATATGAAAACCTGGCTCTTCCCCCAAGCATAGGATAGGGGGTGGGTAGGTGGGTTTGAGCTGCAAGGAAAATTGGTCTGGTGCCTGGGAGAAGAGTAGTTTGATTTTAACCATGTTTTATCGGTGGTTGTAAACTGTCTAGAGTCATCATATAAGATAAGCAGCCATCTAAGTCCTGTAAGTAAATAAGTATGTAAAAGTTCAAGCAGAATCAGGGCAGGCACCCAATCAAAACGTATCGTTTTCAACTATTCTATTTACTATAAGCATCATAGAAACAGCATCACTTATGCTGAGATCTTACCTTTCAGCAGGGTAAGGATTCAAGAACCATTCTAGCAGGGCTAGTATGTGCAGTCTAACTGGGAATGATTCATGAGAAATGCCTAAGCAGGACCACATCTCATCTTGCAACAGTTTGTGAACAATGATTGTGGGGACAAATCTAAGTGACTGGGATGCATGTGTTTCATAAATTCATAGCCTTTCTGCAGCAGTATGGAATCTCACCGTGAAGAGGAAGCAGCTTTCACTGAATACAGAGCAAAGGTTAGTGGAGTTTCTTTCCTTACAAAATCAGATCAGCTGGCTACCCAGCGCACAACTGTGCCAGTATCTTCTAAAAACAGCAGATGAAAAATGCCCTCATTTTATATACTTACATCTAAATCCATCTCTGGGTATTTTCTTCCTTTGCTTTTACCCAAGCACTTGGTCTTCCCTCCCTCTAATAGTTGGCACCAGAATCCTTTTTTGAGATCAAACCTATCACAAATTACAAAGATGATATCCAAATGATCCCCATTTTGTAACTGGAATTACTTATCTTATACATGCAGTAATAACATATAATTAAATATGGAAAATCACTTTCCAGATTAAAATGAGATCTGTTTTATCAAACAAATGGAATGACCGTATCACACTATTACTCTGCTATAAAACTCAACAGCAGAGGAAGAAAAAGAATAAATTTCTATCCTTTCAAATTTCTCTACTAATCTATTAATTCCAATGTTTTTAAATGCACTGTGTGCTGGTCCTGTACCTAGGTATAAATGGCTTCTTGTCCTAAATTTAGATAAAACACACACAGACACACACACACACACACACACACCTATTAAAAATGTTTCTTTAAGTCATGCACTAGGATTTGCACTAGCCATAATTGCTCACAAATGCAAATACTGTGAAGGAAAGGAATTAATACCTATTGATTATAAAATGTTTCATAGCTCTGAACAAGAGAAAGATAATGTCTGCAGATTTCAAAGGACACACTCCACACTAATGCATCTTAATAGTAGTCTGGTATTTTGCTTTATTTGTGCAAGTACTTGTAGACCTCCCCTTGGATATATCCCCTTTACAAAAAAGCAATGAGACATGGAGAAGTGAGCATGGTTATCCTTTCCCCCCCTCTCCCTTTCCCTGCTCCCTTCCTTCCCTCATCCCCTCCCCTCCCCATAATTTGTTTCTCTGCAGGAATTCAGATTCACATGTTTTAAACTCTACCAGGGAAGAAACTCCTTGTGAAAGGGTTTGCAAGAAGGGAAACAGGAAAATTGACCCCTGAAACACATTACACGGAATGAAGATAGAAAAGATTAGTTTCCTATTATATACATATGTATATAATATGTACTTGAAAGAAAATGCAGTGTTCTGTTATGGACAATCAGTCATCCATGCACCACAAGATATGTTCAGTGTAATGTTTATGCATTTGTTACAGAAAACAGTATTTAATATTCTGCATTTTATTGCTACTGAAGCCAGAGTAGAACACAGTCTTATTGCTAACCATTATAGTCTACTATAATCCTTTGTGATGAAGGATCTCAAAGCTTCAGAGCAGTCTTGATGTCTGCAAAATGAAAGGAAGCCAATTCTACAATTCTCCAAACAAAATCAGCTCTTCAGAATCATCTCTTGATAGGGAAAAAATGCACGCAATGCAAGTAGGATCCAACGCTGAAAATATATTCAAGGATTATATTCAATAAAAGCAGATATGATGAACTCACGCTAGAGTTTTATGATAATCTATGCTGTTTGTCACTCCAAGAAATTTCTGAACTGTTTCCATTACTTTGGCTGGTTCTGCGCGTAGTCGCTTGCCATCCAGAACAAGAATCTGAAAGACATTTTTAAATACATATATATGTTAGGTTCCTTTCTTATACTAAACATACACCTTCCTAATGGCAATATATAGCATCAGGAACAGACAGTTTTGCTCCTTAGAGGTAGTAATAGAGCAAATCAAAATAATAAATCCACTTCTCCTGTTTTTTCTAGAACAGGACGGTGAGAATTTGTATTTTATTTCTATTATATCCTAACTCGAAAGCACAGGAGAGGCAAATAGCATAAGAAAGCTATACACTGCTTTAACTTAGTGAACAAGTATTTCTAAACTTATACTACCATAATGGGCACACAATGATGGTCCCTCAATGACCTATCCATCTACTTTTCAACCTCCACTAAAATTTATTAACTAAAGCAAAGTCATTTTCTTACATTGATATTTCCTAACTTAAACCTAAAATGAAGAATCATATTAACTGTTCTATGTGGCTTAAAAAGCATTCAATTGATTACATTTACCAAAAGGAGAATGAGACAAGATGATTCCCCCAAACAAAGATTAGTAGTCAGAATAAAAATTGCAAATGCAAATAAAAATATTGCACAATTCCTAGTTTCTTCAACCTTATAAATTTAAGTTTCAGCCAAACCAAAACCAATCATAGACACTTCCCTTTCTCAAATAAAAGGCTGCATTTATTTATTCGATTTATCTCCTGCCTTCCATCCCAGAGTTCAAGTTGGTTATCTCTCATCCCAGTTTACCCTACAGCAATCCTGTGAAATAGGTTGGGCTGACAGAAAGTGCCTAATCCAAAATCACCCAGTGAACTTCCTTGGCTGAGAGTGGACTTGAGCTTGGTTTCCTAAGTGCCAATCCAACTTCTTAATCTCCACACCCCAGCATCTTTCTCATATTTATATATCTCTCATATGTCTCACACACACACCTGTCAGAAGCCACACACAAAAAGTGTACATCAGAATAAAAAAGTAATCAATAATAGATTAAGATTAATTTATTAATGATACTGCATTTGAAAAAATAGTAATGCCCACCAGCATATGCAAACTATTTACTTAGAAATAAAAGAAGTAGGTATACATACACTCCATCCTTCCAGAGATAACAGCCAAAAAGAGATGGAGGGAAAAAAATAAACAGGGTGAACAGGGGTTATGGGGACCTTCAAGAACCTTCCAGATTTATTCAAATCCTCCTGATGGAAACAAACCAGGAAGCTTCTTAAAAAAAATAATCTAGATCATACTAGATCATTTCCCACAATATAAATATTTTAACATGAACATCTCAAGTGATAAGATGGAGCACTTCCATCACTACAGCTCACAATTGATGGTGCTAGCAAGCTACTTAAATTAAAACTATTTGTTATTGTTGATGACAAGAACATCCTTTTCAGTCTTAAAATAAAAGGCTTTGCACCAGACCCAATTATTAGTTACAGCCTCCAATCAACATAATATGTTGTGTACTAAGACAGACTTAATGTTAATCTTCTTAGCAAACTGCTAAATGCTTTGCTGAAATCAAATACACCATGACTACAATATTAAGACAAAGCCCCCATGAGATTATGATTAGCAAGTTAGTTAAATGCTGTCTGGACAAAGAAGTAAGTTGAGATACAGCTAGTTAGAACATTGTACTAAAACTGCATCAAAATTCTCATCGAAATTGAGTAACGTGCTGATTAGTAAATCACAAGATTCAACCCCTATCGGGGTTTTTAAAAGTTATTTTGATTTTTTTTATTATTATTAATATCTGGCTTAAAGGATAGCAACAGCAATAGCACTTAAACTTATATACTGCTCCACTTTAATGGCACTCTCTGATTGGTTTACAACATCAGTATATTGCCCTCAATAATCTGAGTCCTCATTTTACCAATCTCAGAAGGATGGAAGGTTGAGTCAATCTTGAGCCAGTCAGGATTGAACTCCTGGCAGTGGGCAGAGTTAGCCTGCAATACTGCATTCTAAGCATTGCACTACTACTCTGTGTCCCTGTGTCTAGATCAGGAGAGGGCAAGATGAAGGTAAATGATTCTCAATTTGGCAGATAGCATAGCTCTTCACTTAAGAAACTGAAATCAAATGCACAAGGGTAGGATAAGGAATCCCTGTCTTGGCAAAAAACAAAACCAGCATATTTTTTAAAAAAATTCTAAATAATAAAAATAATTATTCTATATTCGCTGATCTCACTTGCTGAATCCCAAAATACAAATAACTAACAGAAAATAATATATCAGATGACTGTATTCATGGTAGTTATCCCTCATCTGATTTAAAGGCTTAGGCTTCATCTTTAAAATGAAAAATGATCAAGAATTGAAAACTAGTTACTGTTTGTAAAAATGTAGTTTTATAGCCATGTGTCTGAATCAGTGGGCAATTATGGTCCCTTTGAGACCTGTGGACTTCCAACCCCCAGAATTCCTGAGCCTATGCTGGTCCACAGGTCGTAAAGGTGCATAATTATCCACCTTGGGTCTAGAAACTAAGACACTCCATGCTTATTGATTAGATTTCAGACCCCAAAGAAACTTTACATGCTTTCTTGGTTTCTGTCCAAAAGATTTTCAGTAAAATCATAAATTCAGTGAGGTTTATTTCAGCCAACTCTTTTGAGCTAGACTATTTATTATATCATTAGTTTTCCGATTTGAACTGTTTTGTACTTTATTTAATTTATTATTAAGGCACTTCCACATGGGTTTTTGAACCACTCCAGCTCTGTTCTCATGTCACAATGTGGGTTCAACATCCGAGTTAATTTATTTCTATCTCATCTGCAATGGCCCCCAAAATTAGGCACTTTGTTTTGTCACCATGCAGAGACCTGCAGAGTTTGTAGGCAATTTGCTTTCCCATTGTTAGGAATGTATCAGGTGCCAGAGAAATCAGGAGATCCAGGTAGTTCAGATGAATATAAAGATTTATTATAAGCTTAAGCTATCTACAAAAATCTGAACTACCAATGGCCAAAGCAATTTGGCAGTAGATAAGGAATTCATGGTGAACTTAGATCTCTTGCGGGCATGAAGCGACTCATGACTGATGACGCATTTGACTCCTCCCCCGGGCTCAGCCTGGTCATCTCCTCCTACAGAATGCCTGTTTCTCCCAGCTCCTGAGTGTCAGGTGGCATATATTCATTTTTGGAGGGGAAAATTGGCTTGTTGACCTTAGATATCCTGTTATTGCAAGACCAGATTTTTTTCCAAACAGTTTCATTGCATATACCAGACCTAAGGGGTCCTTGATGCTCTCTGAGCTTATTTGTTTTCGGGGAGACGTTTCATTACCCTAACTAGGTAACATCATCAGTGCTAGTAAGGAGGGCTTCTTACTAGCACTGTTACCTAGTTACGATAATGAAATGTCTGCAAGGAAACAAGCAAGCTCAGAGAGCACCAAGGACCCCTCATTTCAACCCTGAGCTACAAATATTCTCCTTTATTGGTATATATCACACCTACTGAATGGTTGTATGCAAAATGAAACAATGACAGAACAAATATGTGAACAGCCAGGCTGTTTCATTTGTTTTTCCCTTAGCAACTGTTTCATGCACAAAAAGGTGCTAGCAATTTATTTTGAGGTTTCTTCCCTTTCGTGGGAAGTGAAAAGTGAGATTTCTGTTGTTCCACAATTGTGTGTCTGCTGTTCCCCCACGAGCAACCATCAGCGTCTTGCTCTTGTTGTATCATTTTAAAAGTATTTCCCTTCCTCTTTCACTCTAGCTTCAGTAAGAATATATATTACTGAGAAAATGCCAGATTGCTTTCGAAATGCAATCACGGCATATGTTTTTAATTGAGAATATTTGTAGAGCTCACTTGCTTGGCTTTACTCTACACAAGATCTTTGAAAGATGTTCTGGAGGCGAGATCCATCCCCACCCTCTTGGATTTCTGAAGGACATTCAAAACCTGGTTCTGCAGATTGGCTTGGGACACTGATGTTCCATGCTGGAAGTGGCTAATGGACTAAGAAGATCCCCGTGTTCCGGTTCCCAGTTTACCCAATTTCTGTTCATTTTAATTCTTTTAATATTTTTACATTCTTGTTTTTGTCTGTTGCAAGCCACCTAGAGCTGTTCGATGGTGAGGTGGGCAGCATATAAATTTAGATGGATGGATGGATGGATGGATGGATGGATGGATGGATGGATGGATGGACAACGAACCAGAATATTACCCGTCTCTGACAAATTGCTTACTATCCTCATGACTGTAAACTTGGCCTACATATATACTGACTCTAAATTGCAATACTGACTACAGTTGTCACAGGATGGAATAACAGTCTGCTTTTTAAGTACTGTATCCACCCACGAAGGAGATCTGCATTTTGTAGCCAGAAGCAAGATTTTTTGGAAATGTTCACCATGTCATTAATGGATTTCTTTCTTAACATTATAAAAACCATGAAGATAACGTTGGAGTAATAGGATTTTTAATCCATCCTGACATTGGCCAGTGGACAAACTACATACACAGCTGCATCTCTCATTCCCTTAACTTCAAAATACAGCACAAGTATGAGGAATTTTTTTGCTGCCCTATTCTCAACTAATCTCATAGCATAACAATATTACCATTGGAAGAAACTAAGTGTTTCATCCAATTCTCAGGGAACCTCTTTACAGACTTTTCAGAGCGAATTAAGTGAATTTTAACATTCCAGGAAACATATGCATTTTCTACAAGAAACAAACAGCATTGAATATATGGTTGTATATACAAACATTCTGCTTCATAAAACCCTCTCTCTGTTTTGTTTTTTGAGAAGGAAAAAAACTAAAGATTTGTGACATGCTTACCTGATTGGCGTGGAAATTATTCAACCAGCGTTCAATATGGGTAGCATACCAGCCTGGTACTAGGCAACGGTTCTGTAAGGTCCGAAGCTTCTGAGAGGTCTCAGGTCCAGCTGTAATCACCTCATGAAAGGTGTACTTCAGAGCAACTGGATCATCATGTGCCCGTTGATGCTATCAAGAAAAGAAAAGGAAAGGGGGGGAAAAAAACAATTTTGAGAGCCCTCTGCTGAACAAGAACAAGAGACTTTCAAAGATGCAGAGAGGAAACAAGAAAGAGGAAAGTGGAGGAAGGAGAGGAAGACACAAACAGAGAAACAGGCAGCAATTAGGGAACCCACTAGGGTCACGTAAGATCTAGGACAAACTGAGGCACCACAATCTAGAAAGCCGAATTCTAATGGTAAAGGGAAATCGTTGCTTCAAGGAGCCCTGCAGACTGGTGGGCAGGCGGGAAGAGCTTCTCTAACGACGTAAGAGCTGCTGTTATTGCGTTTAATAACTACATTGCCTTTCCACTAATGAATAGGGCAAGAAGACAACACCACCATGGAGCAGCTTACCTGATACCAAGAGTAGGCCCGATCTGCAGGATTGATGAGGATGGTGATTATTTTTGCCTTGGAAAGCAGTGCACCAGCCCGCCTTGGTGTGACTTCTGAATCAAAGTAATTGGCACTCTTCTCAAAATAGAAATCAGAGGTCGTGTTGGAAGGAATGGGGAAAAATTCCATATACCTTCAAAAATATCAGCAGCAGAAAGGAGAAAAATAGATTGGGTGAAGCAATGCAGAAATAGTTTCAGGTTCTTACTCAATGTCCATTGTTTTTGCCACTTTAAACAGAACAAGGATTAAGACACATCAAAGGTTTCTTTCCAGCCCCAAACCATAATAGTCAAGACATTCATTAGAGTGTAGCTGATTTTAGAACTTAAGCCTGAACAGCCAATGAAGCATTCTTCTGGATCAAAGAATTAACAGACTGCAATTTATTACATTTATGGAAAAGATTAAGCATACAGCAAATGCAGCATGAACACAAGACAAACAGACCAGCTGTTGATCCTCACTCTTCCCAAGCAGACTGATAGGAATAAACGGTACATTTTTAGAAAAGAGGGGGAAATGTTACAACAGACATCAAACACAAAACCCTGTTTTTCCTCATTCATATTTTAGTCTAGTAGAATTAACACAAGTTTTCAGGGCATCACTGCAGAAACACAGTACAGGAATCAGATAAAATGTGTGTAACAATTCCGTGTTTCAGGCTTACCGAGATCGTTTGCTGACAAAGTAGAACAAGCAACCTGGCTCCTGGCCATTGAAATATCTTACCCTTGGAGGTGAGACCAGCTCCCACCTTTCTGACTTTCCATAAGAGCCTTACAGTAGGTTCTACCAGATGGCTTGGGGTACCAACAAGGGGTATCACACTGGAGGTGGTTGATCAATAAAGAATCAATGTTACCTCCTCTCCTCTCCCCCTCCCCCCGCCCTGTTGCATCTGGCTCCCTCCATCCCCATCTTGTAATTATGATTTTACTTTATTTTATTGTGTTAGGAATATTTACTTCTGATATTAATGTTTTCATGCTGTAAGCTGCCCAGAGACGCTTCGAAATGAGATGGGCAGCAAACAAAATTAATTAATTAATTAAACTTTACCAGCTAAATATGTATATTTCTTCCACAAATCTAAATCCAAAGGGAAGTTTGGCCCTTCCTTGATAGATATCTGTTTGGTTTTCAAAACATTCCGGCAAAATAGATTAGAATTGCAAAACTGTTCCTTCATTCCATTGCAGTGTCATTATGAGCCAAAATATAAGTGGAAGGGGCAGCTCCTCATCCACCCACCCTAGCACAAAATTGAGAATGAGGCCTACCAGTCAATGCCCTTGTGGTAATTATGTCCATTGAAGAACTGGATCTCTTCAAAGGTCTCCGAGCTGGGATAGTTACTGCTCAGGTCAGGGTGCATCCCCAGGAAGAGATAGAGGGCAGTGGTACCTTTTCAAGGAAGAAGAGAAGAAATGGAGCAGGGGGACAAAGAGCTAAAAATCACTTTTCCACCAAGCTTCTGACAGGATTTTACACTCTCGATCACTGTTTCTCAACCTCAACAATGTTACGATGTGTGGATTTCAATTCCTGGCATTCTCTGGCCAGCATATTGGATGGAGAATTCTGGGAGTTAAAGTCCACAGACTTTAAGGTTGCTGAAGCTGAGAAACACTGATCTAGATTATTCCAGGGATAAGCGGATTTGATATGATCAGTCCTCAATAAAAATCTTAAAAACCAATGATTACCCCAGTGCTTTTCTTAATTACGGCATATATGATATTTTATCCTACTACATGGCCTTTTAAACAGCTATCATCTCACAGGCAGGGAAAAAATAACCCCTATGATGTAAAGCCTGAGTCTTTAACATATTTCCTATTTCTAAGCCTTGCAGACTTAGCCTAAATATTATCAGATTGCAACTGTATTAAATGTTTTTGGCAATTGCTTCTCCAACTCTGAGGAGGAATTATATTGCTGTTGTAAAAAAAAAAAAATATCTTTCAAAAAAAAAAAATGGGCAAAAGGGTTTTTTTTTAAATTTATTCCAGTTTCCTATGTTGAACCGTGAACTACAGGTGATGATAAATGGCACTAACAATAACTCTTCAAATTTTACTCATCATTGCTTGGAACAGCCATTCTCCTTACCCTGACAATAAGTTGAAGACTATTAAACCGCTTAATCTAATACGCCTTAAGATGATTTGTTAAGTTTTGGGGAAGTGGATTGTAAATGCTCCGACAATTGGGGTTTAGTTCATATATTAATTATGGTTTTAAATGACAGTGTAATCTAATCATTGGGATAGTATATTTCAGCAATATAGCATACATCAGTCACTACTATACCTGTCTTCTGAGGACCAATAATTAGCAGCTTGGGGAACCGGTCGCAGGTCTTCTCCTTGGACCAAATATCCTTGTGGCGCTTGTCCTCACAAGGATCCTTAAATATGACAACATGCTGGAATCAGTCAGGCCATCCATAGGAACAGGGTTTTTATAGCCCAACTATTCTTACTGAAGAGGTCCCTCAAAAGCCAGCAATTTCAAGGACAGGTAGTCCTTGAGTTACCACCATTCATTTAGTGACTGTCTGAAATTAAAACAGCACTGAAAAACGTGACTTATGACTGCTGTAGCATCCCCATGTCATGTGATCAAATTTTGGGCACTTGGCAACTGGTGTGCATTTATGACAGTTGCGGTGTCCCAGCCAACCTTCCCAGCTGACTTCCACCAAGCAAAGTCAAGGGAGAAGCCAGATTTGCTTAACAAACGCATAATTCACTTAGCAACTGCCGTGATGCACTCAACAACTGTGGTTAAAAAAAAAGGTCATAAAATCGGGCCAAACTCACTTAATAACTGCCTTGGTTAGCAACAGAAATTCTGGGCTCAATTGTGGTCGTAAGTCATAAGTAATAGAAGGAAGATATCATCTTTTACTTTGCTACTATACTGAGTCTGCTCTGTACTTTGGAAGCTATAGTTTGCTTGTTTGTTTTTTACTTTCACCCTCTTAAAAGAAAAAAAATAATACATTTTTCAAAACCAGGCTCTCTTCTCCAGGGGGCCAATCTTATGATCTATAACTATCAGAATACCCCTTTTTGTAAACAGATGTACAACTGAAAGAAGTGACCAGATGAGATGTGTTGCTCACTGGATAGAGAGAAGTAAATCTCCTTGAATACTGTTTCAAGTCTCCAGACACTACACATTTCACAGAATGTTATTTCACGTCTGCCACTCTTCCTGGGGAGTATTACGTATCCTACTGGTCTAAGACAGCAATTAACCGAATTGAGTATTATACAACAGGCAACTACTTGCCCAGATTTTCAAACCAAGAAAGAGACAAAACAATAAAACACAGTGGAAATTTTTACAACACAGGCCCAGGGAGGCAGTGAATGCACACCTGCCAAAGGGGGTCTTTTTCTTCAGAGAATATCTGGAAATATTTCTGTGCCAGCTGCACAGGTGGCAACGTCTGTAACTTCAAGTTAGTCCAGGAGTTCAGAAATCGGACCAAATGCCTAAAGGTGTACAAACCCAGGCGGTCATTTCCATAATTGGAGAGGTGGGTCATAAAGATACTGATCTGTGCGGGAAAGGGAACAAAAAAAAAGGGGGGGGAGAAACCATAGATCGGAATGGTTACTGTAGTATTCAAGCAATTTTTACAGTGAAATACTAAACATTCATTTGCAAATGAACAAGAAATGCAGATGAACTAACTAAACACCACAAAAATGCTTTCCTGCGTTAAGGGCCACCATGTTTCTATCCCCTATCCAAACATCCCACAGAAGTTTAATCTAGCCATGATGGAGGGAAAAAATCTTTATATTTAGGATAAGAAGTAAACCGTCTTTCAATAATAGAAGTTATATCTTCTATTAATTCACTTTAATTTAAAATAAAAAAGATGCTCCTTATTTACCTACCATGTTTTCTACCAAGAACAGTACATCTGGGAGACATTTCTGCCCTTTTAAAAATATCCAAGCTGATCAGCACAACTTGTGGCAATATATTCCATAAGTGGATTAAATGCTAAATCAGAAAGTGCTTTCATCTATTTTAAATTTACTTCCCAACTTCAGTCAGTTTCTCCCCAGTTCTAATTTCTGTTGACTTCAGAAAAAAAAATGTTTACTTGACAGCACTCATAATTGTGCCCACTTAATGTATTTCACTGTGTTCATACCATGTAATAAACTTTGACCAGGCAATTATCCAAGTGATATTACTATTTATGGCTCTTGCTGAACTCTTATGCCTAAGGCCTTTCAGCTTCTTAATCACTTCTAAATCATATTAATCTATCCATTCACCCAAACGTGCGCGCGCGCACACCCTGTCTCTCATACACACACACACACACACACACACACACACACACACACACACACACACACACACACACACATATGTACATATATATACACACACACATACACACGCACACGCACGCATATACATACTTTTCTGAAAATTATTCAGCTCTAGAATTTATCAACTCCAGAACCTTTCAGTAGCTAATGGATTTTTTAACTTAATCATTGTATTTATATCCTGCCTTTTCTTTGCTGCAAGGATTCCAGCCCATTGGTCCTTGAATTAATACTTACGGGATTAAGGAGAACAGTAAGAAAAAGCTCGCCTCCATTGATGATTTTATCTAATTCACTCGAGCCACCTGGGTATTCATTATAGAATATAGTATGTGTAAATAATCCACAAGTTTGCCGTGGGAGAACCTAGCAAGAAATGAGAGGGAAGGGGGGGGGGAGACGGGGGGACAAGTAGCAAATTAAAAAGAATCTTAAATCCACTGCGCTGTATTTCTTACAAAGCCCAGATAAGTCGTTCAAGGTGTCCTGACTTTGCTAAGAATGAGTTGCAGATAATTTGGCCAATAATGCCTCATTATGCACTGCCATCTTCTTATGACTATTGTACGCTGCTTAATTTAACCCTGCACCAATTTTCCCCAAAACATACAGGACTATGGAGCATGTAAGTCCAAAGTGTCCTTCTGCAGAAATAGGTCTGCTCAACAGATCTCCCACAAATTCATCCCATCAGATTTAGAAAGTCAGCATTAATTCCTTCCATTTGGATATTGGGATCTGGTTTTGAAGGCTTCTAAAACCAAACCTCCTACTGTTTTGTATTCACTTTTTATTGACTTTGGAGGTGGAGAAGTTTTTAGTAAGGGTGGAATTGATCCTGTACCATGATATTGGGGTTCATATTTTCACACATAAATACAGTCATTCATATAAGTGCATAACTTTCTTTTCTTTCTTTTCTTTCCTTCTCCCTTCCTTCCTTTCTCAAAGAGAGAAGCAACCTAGAAGAGAAATTTCTTGACAGTTAGAACAATTAATCAGTGGAGCGATTTGCCTCTAGAAGTTGTGGATGCTCCCACATAGGAAGTTTTTAAGAAGAAACTGGACAACCATTTGTCTGAAATAGTATAGGGTTTCCTGCCTCAGCAGGGGATTGGACTAGAAAATCTCCAAGGTCCCTTCCAACTCTGTAATTCTCCTTTCCTTTCCTTTCCTTTCCTTTCCTTTCCTTTCCTTTCCTTTCCTTTCCTTTTCCTTTTCCTTTCCTTTCCTATAATTTCCAATCTGCTCCAGAAAACAACTATGTCCCAATTCCCACCCCCACACTGGGATAAGCTAAATGGAAAATCAGAGTTTCCTGGTATCTGATTTATGTCAAATGTATCAGACTAAAATATGCTTCATTATGCTTCAAAGGGAACAGTAGGGTACAGAAAGTTCATAAATACAAAAATGCATTTAAAAAAATAAAAAGCATTATTTATCTAATTTAAGGAGAACCTAAAAGTCGGTCTTGAGGTATCTTTCATCTGCTGAGGTTCTCTGTTTATGCATGATTTTTAAAGTTTCACTCTATATGCAAACTGTGCTGAAATACTACCCTGCTGAAACACTGTTTTATTTTATTTAGGCCTGATATAAGTCCTGTCATGCTGGGTCTGCACAGTTTGCCTCCTTAACCTAATTTAGGATGCCCTATGCAGAATCCTGATAAGTGGGAAGCTATGAAGCAAGTTTTATCCTGTGCTCTTATTAAGACACTGTTGCAGTAAACACTGGAAAAACTAAGAGACACAACTGAGATCATTTGCTTGGCCTTGGCAAAGCCATTGCCTATCACAGCCTGGCTTACTTCAAATGTTGCCAAAAGATTAAATGTCCATGCTGAGACAAAGGGTATAATCTGCATCTGGTACATGCAAAACTCAGAGTTCAAGATTGTACTAATGGTTTTGTAATAGAATTTCCTTGAATAAGTAATATGAAATGCTCCAAATATCATTTTCCCTTCTTAGAAGGTAAGCTTGCCCATCTCTTGTTTTAACTATGCCATTTTCTAATTAAAACTCTTAGTTACAAATTTCTTGGAATCTGGATTATCCTGAATATCCCCCTCCCCATTTCTTTATCAACAGAATTCTTACAATGTATACCACTTCCCATTAATACCCACTATTCTTTAATGTAGGATTATCTTCTTTGCTTTTCATAAGATATTTATTATTCAAAACTCAGTTGTAACTGAAACAGAATCATCAGCCAATATTGTGCTATAAATATGATATTGTTCATTATGAAGGCAATTTTCTAGAGGTAATTCTGGACAAACTAATGTTTTAAACCTGTATGAAGCCTCAATCTATATAAAAAAAATCTCTAACCTTCAAGTTGCTTGACAACTGACTCATATTACACAAAGTTGCAGTGTCCTGGGATCATGTGATCACTTTTTGCAACCTTCTGACAAACAAAGTCAAAGGAGAAGCCAGAGTCACTTAACAATCATGTTACTCATTTAACAACTGCAGTGATTCACTTAACAACTATGGCAAAAACAGTCATAAAATGGGGCAAAATTCACGTAACGAATGTCTCACTTAGCAACAATAATGTTGGGTTTATTTGTGGTTGTTAAGTCAAGGACTATCTGTAATAGAAAGGTTTTCAGGGGTATATTGAATAGTATTGTAAAATAGACTTATTTATTCTTTTTTGCCTCATCTCCTGCCCTTAATTTCTTTTGCTTGCTTTTTTTTTTTTTTTTACCTTTCTGCTATGCTTTGGGAATCGCATGGTGAACAAATATGTACCTACATAAGTAAAAAAATGAAAAGCGTCTCTCTCTGCCTTAAAATATATTTGACCCTAGAGGCAAGTTGATACGGTTTTTTAAAAGGTTGAAAATGAATCCAGACAATATGGTAATCGTTCTAGTGATGAATGCCATCTTTTTAGAAGAAATACGCCTCCGTTAAACCAGAGAACCTCTGTAAATTCTTCTGATTAGGTAAAAACCTTGGTCACAACCTGGCCCTGGTACTTATTTTTCTGAAAAGCAGTTAAAAGCTGTGCATAGAAATGTTGTTTTCCAACTGCAGCTCCCCCGCCCACTGCCCACACCAGTGGTAGAAGACAGAATGTTCTACCTCAGTCCTGACTGCCATAGCATTTACTGATTTCCACGCTGCAATTCACTCTACGTGAGAGTATCTTTGTGGAGCACTCAGAAGCCTCAACTGGTAGCACACAGCTGTCCATCTTGCATCAAGGGTTAGAAACAGGTGCATATTCAGCTAATTTTGTGCCAATTACATGTGGCTGCCAATTTGCTTTTAGGCATAATTCCAGATAATTATTTTTATTCCTTAAAGTCCTACATGACCTGAGACACTAATATTTTGAGAACTGCCTTTCCTAGAGGAGTCTACTGTTGCATCCTTGTATTGGGTCTCACAACAAAGACCTGTTAGAAAATTCTGTCCAAAGAATTCAGTAAAGAATTATCAAATCTGTTTTTTAATTTAGTCATTGACTGACAGCTAGGTTAAAAGAAAAAAAAACATGTAAACTGTATTCAGAAATAGTATCTGTCTAGGTTGATGAATATATACATTTAATTTATAAAGATAAAAATAACTAATGATAGTGAAGTTTAACTGTGGTCCTCAGACAAATTATTTTTATGAAATCAGGAATACATAATACTGAAATCCAAATTTAAGCAGATTTATTATTTGATATGGTTTGGCTTTATTCTTATTTTTTACTAATAAATTTTATTATATGGTTATAAAACATAAATGATACATTATTTTGGTATTTATATAGTATTGACTAGAGATTAATGCTGATGATTTAGATAATTTAAATCTTTAAAGATAGAGAGAAAAAAAGTCAACATTAACTGTTTTCTAAAAAGTTAATATTAGTCAGCATGAAATTGCTTAAATTTTACATCTAGAGCTGACCGTAGCATTGATAAATAACTGCAAAATTCATTAAATTGATTGTTACAGTAAATAATAAAGGTTTTGTAGATGACCAGGCCGAGCCTGAGGGAGGGGTTAAACATGTCAAAAGTCACGAGTCCCTACATGCCCACAAGAGATCTAAGTCCAGCCCACCTCGAATACCTCTCTTATCTCCCACTCATTTCTCTTGATTGCTAGTTGGTCAGATTCTTGTAGAGAGCTTAAGGTTGCCATAAATGTTTATACTCATTTGAACCTCCAGAATTTCCTAATTCCCCTAGCGCTTGATAGGTGTCTATCTTAAGCTTAATACAAGGATTCCACTGTGTTATTACTTATTATTTATGCTTATTAAAAAGAATAAAGGAAAAATAAGCTTAAAAAAACAATTTTCTAACTTTCTCCTTCTTTAAATCTTGACCAATTTCTGGTATATTTACCAAGGTTTATTCCTTGATTTATATTTAGTATTCTATAAAACAATGGGGGGGGGGGAGAAGCAAGCTGTTTGTATTCATCATCATAGTTCACAAGATTGATATGTTTTCTACTGACCATGATTCCACTGTGAATAAATCCTCTTCGGTAGCGGGCTGGTTTTAGATGAGGATATTCTTCGGTGCTTGTTACTTTGATCCCCCACACCTGCTTCCAAGCCTCATAGAGTTGCACATGGACTGGGTACACCCCTGAATGATGGGGGGCCACTGCGTATCCCATATCTGTGGGGATGCCATGTTCCTAAGAAAAGGCATTCATAACTGTTATCCTCTAGTGCTAACAGAAGCATTTTAATGAAATAATTACACTGCAAATGAGAAGAGCCAGACATTGATTTTATTTCTTTATCTTAGTCTATACAATCCAGGCAGAATTCTAGTTTAAGACATAGTTCAAAGTGTATTTTTTGCTCTTGTTGAATTAGTCAGACCAGGGAGTGCATTGAGTAACTAGCACTACATAAGTCTTATTGTTTCCTGTTTTTCTGCAGGCTTTTATGCCCAATTTAAAGCAGGTTTTGTACAGAACTGGCATGATGACTTTTAATCATCATGCTTCACAGTTTTTCAGGAGGTTGGTAAGTGAACAAATACTAAATTTCTACCCTGCTGAACTGGAAAATATTCTACTTCACATCTGAACAATTCTTTTATGGAAATGAAGAAATGCTGTTAAAAACATATTTTAATAAGCAGCAGTTTAAAAAAAAACCCAATGCTGTAGAATATGAACAAATCCCAGGCAACAATCCAAAGTATTGGATTACAATACGTGTTGTCCTCACTTAGTGACCACTTGTTCAGCAACTGTTCAAAGTTGCGACAATGCTGAACAAGTGGTAGTTACAATCAGTCCTCAAAATTGTAGCATCAGTACCCATGTGTCACAAGATCACAATCTGAGCACTTGGCAACCAGATGTTGATAGTGGCAACATCCAATGGTCATATGATTGTCATTTGCGACCTTTCCTGTTGACATCCCATGAATACGGAAGCCAGTCGCTCTGGTAAATCCCCCTAGTCTTCCTGTGCTCGTGAGGGGCTGCCACAAAGAAGAGGGGGGTCAAATTTTTCTCCAAAGCACCAGAGGGCAGGACAAGAAACAATGGTTGGAAACATATCAAAGAGAGAAGCAACCTGGAATTAAGGAGAAACTTCCTAACAGTGAGGACAATTAAGCAGTGGAACAGCTTGCCTTCAAAAATTGTGGGTGCTCCATCACTGGAGGTTTTTAAGAAGAGACTAGACAGTCACTTATCTGAAATGGTATTGGTTTTTCTGCTTGAGCAGGAGGCTGGACTAGAAGACCTCCAAGGTCCCTTCCAGCTCGATTCTGATTCTGATTCTCACCACTTTTTATCACGATGAAAGCTTATATCTGGGCTTGATATCTATATGTTCTGATCTCAAAGGGCTATACAGGTGTTTTCACCTTGGCTCATTGTAACATTCTTTTATTGATCTTATTAGTGGGCAGATTCCCAATTAAAAGCCATTTCTACCTTCATGGCACAGAGAAAATTCAATCTATGGGACTGGAAGACACTCCTTATATGCAGCATGTACTTCATACAGAAAAATATAGAACAAGCACAGCTCTTTAGAAGAAAAGAGCTAGTGATGGTGCAACAAAAAGAAATCAATATTTAATATTATATCAGAAGAATTAAAGATAATGCAGCAAATATGCTTATATTATGAATTTTACAGTCTTATAACATTTATCATGTTACATTTTGCTGTTACAGCTTTAAGAAGAAAAGCCTCCTCTTATTTTATCTTGCTTTATTCATGGCCTCTTGGATTTTAGAAATTTTCTGATTTCTTCTTCTTTTAGCTTTGAATTGCCCTCCCATATGAAATTATCTAAACTGACCCTTTCCCTCAACACAAGAATATATTTCTGGTTCACATTTCTTAAGCCAAATGTTAAGTATTAATATCTCAATTACTATTTAAAAACCTTGTTTCTAGCCCTGTCCCTGATTGTAGTTCATAGATCAACTTCTTGATTGCTAAACCTTATCAAGCTCATCATAATTTCTATGATTTCTTCTTCTTTGTTTATAATGTCTTATTGATTTAAAGTTTATACAAGTTCTATGTACATTAAATGTGTACAAATGTATATCAGTGCACTTTGGGGAAGAGGGTATATGAAGAGAAAGAGCCTGTACAACATATCTCCCAATTTTGGAATTTTTAAAAGAGTATTATTGCCATTTCCGCTGTCTGCAAAATTCTTTAACACCAGAGTAAAAGAATTACAGTCTTGGTAAAGGGACGGTAAAAAGGGAATAAAATAATTTTTAGTTATAATTTTTATATTCTTAAAATGAATTTTTATAATTTTTATATTCTTAATGATGTTACTTATTTTAGTTTTAAGCTAGTTTTTTGATTGTAATTAATAAAAAACTAAACAGCATCATGCTCACATGTTTTGTGATGACCCAGGCTGGGTACGGAAGTGACACAGCCGAAGCAAAGGCTTAGTTCCCTTTTATTGCTCCAACCTTTCCCCAAAATCCCCGCAGTTCAATGCAAATTCAAGAGCAGAGCTCTAAAGACATACATATGCTTCCAATAGATTTTGGCTGCTATATGTCCAGAGGAGCAGCACAATCCTGAGAGCAGAAGTGGTTTGGAAAACCTGATCATGGGGCATGCTTGTCACTCTGCACCAGAGTGGAGAGGTGTTGCTGCGTGCTTGCACACAGCTAGACTAGGCAAGTCAAAGCAAGGTAGCAAGATGTTGATAATCGCAAGTGCGGCTTGAAGAATGCAACTCTTGTTTCCAACAAATGCCGCTCCCCACAGCGTCTCCTTAAATCCTATTCCCCAGGTGAGCCTGGTGATGAGGGGCAGGAAGCCCTCTTCCCAAGAGGCTGGGTAGCCCTTTGCCGATCAGAGGTGAAATATAGCCAGTTCAGGCGAACCGGTAGGGAAAATTGATTGGTTCGGAGAATTGGCAAATATCACCTCTGGCTGGCCCCGCCCCTACCTGCCCGCTCACTGCTCGCCCTGCCCCCTCCTCACCCTGCCCCACCCGCCTGTCCGGCACTCACCCAATCACTCTTCATCTTGCCTCCCCACCCCAGCATAGGCTTAGCAGTCTATATAGGTTTACCAAGTGATTAGTCAACACAGTGTCTCTGCCTGCCTTCCCATGAGGATGTGCCTGTGCCCCAACTGCTCCTGATCTGCCTGCCTGCCTGCCTGCCTGGGTAAGTAAGCTGCTGCCACCGCTTGCTTCGCTTCCCACCGGTGCTGCGTCCCCGCGTGGCCTAGCTAGCTGCACCCCCCCACGGTCCCCGGAGCTTGCCTGATGCTTGCTTCGCTTCCCACCGGTGCTGTGTTCCTGCGTGGCCTACCTAGCTGCGCCCCCCCACGGTCCCCGGAGCCTGCCTGATGCTTGCTTCGCTTCCCACTGGCGCTGTGTTCCCACGCGGCCTACCTAGCTGCGCCCCCCCACGGTCCCCGGAGCCTGCCTGATGCTTGCTTCGCTTCCCACCGGC
>JANHFL010004072.1:4317-15071 GCA_032468155.1 Oxyrhabdium leporinum | reverse complement strand
TGACTGCTAGTTATTATTTTACTTGTTTCTAGATGTTGGCAGATCTGTTTTTTTATGATCTTTTCCAGTATCTTCCCAAGTATTGATTTTAGGCTGATTGGTCTGTAGTTTCCTGGGTCTGGTTTTTTTCCTTTTTTGAAGATGGAAACCACATCAGCTCTTTTCCAGTCCTCTGTCTGTGCTTTTCCTCTCCTCCTTCTAACACTTCAGGGTAGAGTCAGTTTGAGTCTCTTCTTAATCTTATCTCCCTTCCCGGGACTTCAGGAAGGTTTCTGACTCTTTCTTTATGTAATGGCTCCTAAATATTTCCTTCAAGAACCATCTCTGGACTACCTCACTTTTTAGATTCACTTCAAAAGATAGCAGGAAACAGACTAATGGGTACAAACTATAGGTTCACTGCTCCCTCTATCAGGGGTTCCCCAAGACCACTTTACAAGTCTTGCAATGCACAAGTGAAAAGAGCTGCAAAAGGAGCAGAACCTTATTCTGTCAGATTTTCTAGGCATATCAGACAGCAAAAAGTAGCTATTCCTACTTTATTGTAAGACTACATGAACAGAATCTTGCAAGTCTGAAAGTACAAATCTCCTGCCATTTTCTTTAGAGACTGAAAAGTTAAGAAGGAGCCCTTCTTTCACTTCCTATTAGGTTACTGTGTTATTTATAACAGAATAACAGAGTTGAAAGGGTCCTAGGAGGTCTTTTAGTCATGTAGTCCAACCCTCTGCTCAAACAGGAGACCTATACATTCTTAAAAACCTCCAGTAAGCATTCACACAAAACACACAAAGCTTACACATCTGCTAAGAAGGCTATTGTAAATGAAATAGATTTGGGAATTGGACACAGACAGATAGAAGGGAAACAAAGAAACTCAAAATAACCATGCATTTTTTTTCAATGTGCAATGTGCAATGCAAGGCATAGCTTACATCTGGAACAGGTTTGAAGTCTCGTGACACAGCTTCCACACAGGGCAGGTCAAGGAAGACACAATACAGACATTCCAGAAATACTACTATATTTTCTATGGGGATAATTACACAGTCCCAAAACTGTGTGGAGTTGGAATTGTCTATCTATCACATATATACTATATTTAACTATATTAGTAGGATTATAATATAAATATTGATCATTTTGGAAAATAAGCCTGATACTTCATTTCTCTCTCATCACACAAACGAAATTTCTTGTCACTGAAATCTTGATATCCCGCCTAAACATTCCCGGTTTCTTTTACATTCCAGCTTCATCCTTTCCTTGAAAACTCCGAGTTTTATAATAAATCCATAGATGGAGTATATCTGGAAGAGAAGGGAGACCTGACAGCGGATCTGGACATTGTTATGTGGCTGCTTCAGAACAGGACAACTAGAAAAGTAGTGTTTGGCAGCCTAGAAAAACAGAGAACCCTGGATTTCAAGTTTATAGACAATCCAAAGGGTGTGGCAGACATCAGTAAATTGAAAAAGGTGGAGAAAGTCTTGATTTTAGTCTTTCTGAATCTCTTACCAACAGGATTGCTTTCTTGGGAGAGAGAGGGGGGCTTTGAATGTCAACATCAGACTGGCTAGTCTAAAGAAAAGAAGAATTCGGGGTGGCATGATAGCAGTATTCCAGTATTTGAGGGGCTGCTACAAAGAAGAGGGGGTCAAATTATTCTCCAAAGCACCCAAGGGCAGGACAAGAAATAATGGTTGGAAACTGATCAAAGAAAAGCAACCTGGAATTAAGGAGAAACTTCCTAACAGTGAGGACAATTAAGCAGTGGAACAGCTTGCCTTCAGAAATCGTGGGCGCTCCATCACTGGAGGTTTTTAAAAAGAGTCTAGACAGTCACTTGTTGAAATGGTATAGGTTCTCCTGCTTGAGCAGGGGGCTGGACTAGAAGACCTCCAAGGTCCCTTCCAGCTCATTCACGGTCTTCCTGCGCTTGCACTCCTTATCCCTGGCCCTCCTGCTCTTATGCTATGCTATCCATCCCCAGGCTTTCTTGCACTAATGTACGGCCTACACTGGGCCTCACCCAGTGGTAGAATTCAGCCGGTTCTCACTGGTTCACCCAAACCGTTTGTTAATTGCTTATGCAGTTCGGAGAACCGGCTAAAAATAAAGTGCAAGAGAGGTTTTTCCCCCCTCTCTCTCCCTTCAGTTAATAGCTTCGGGCAGACAGCCCAGAACCACTTAACAGTTGCAGCTGGAATGCAGCTGATACACGGTGAATCAAGTCAATAAACAACAGAAACTGACAGGATTAGGGCAGGGAAACCCGTCAATCACCCATCTAGGAATGGGATTAACCTCTGCCTCCAGAAGTTGTAAATGCTCCAACACTGAAAGTTTTTAAGAAGAGATTGGATAACCATTTGTCTGAAGTGGTGTAAGGTTTCCTATCTAAGCAGGAGGTTGTACTAAAAGACCTCCAAGGTCCTTTCCAACTCTGTTATTCTATTCTATTCTAAATATTGGAACAATACTATTTTATTGTGAGTTGGACTAAGGAGAAATTTCCTAAGGGTGATACCAATCAAGTTGGCACGCCCACCCATTCATTGGGGCAGAGAACCGGTTGTTAAATTATTTGAATCCCACCACTGGCCTCACCTCACTTCCAACTCTCATGCACCCTCCCACCATTCCCCCCCTCCCCGCAGCAACCTGTACTCCTTATCTGGGAGTGCCATCACTTCTCACTTAACGACCTGCGTCTCTTGGGGTAACAACAGCAATAGGAATTGTTGTCTCTCTAAGTGATGTGGTTACTTGACTTCATGCTTTGTGACTGTGTCGCTTAGCAACAGCAATCACAATCCCAACTGCCATTGTAACCCGAGGACAACCTGCAGTTTAAGAAGCGCCGTCTGCAAAATTACAATATTATGCTTTGTTTTCCTCTCCCTTTTAATCGAGTTTTTGTTAATTAATGTAATAGTGTGAATAACTCTTCCAAAACTTCATACCCTTAAGAAGTATCTTTTGCAGGCTTTTTTAAAAAAGAAAGTAATTTCACAACGTCAGGTAAATACTGTGCTGAATGACGTTGGGAATTATCTAGCAAAAACACTGATTGAATAAACTGTGTTTAGGTTATTTTTCAACTGAAAGTAGTATAATAATATTTTAACATATACTTCCTAAAGTCAGGCCCAAGCCAGAGGCAAGACAGCAAGACCCAACAATGTTGAATCCTTTATTTGCGTATAAGTAGCGGGCAGAAACTTGCCAAATTGAAGCTATAATTTTCTAAACTACTAGTGTATCCTAAGAGATTCTAGGGTGCCGTTACCCTGAATCTTTTCCTCACTTTCTCCTCCAGCATTGGGTCATGCAGTCTATTGGTTTGGACCTCTCTCTGGGAAACCTCTAAGTTGGCCAAATTCTCCCCCTATGCTGCTACAGGTGCACATTCCAACCCAGCTGCATCTGGATGTGATGGAGTTACATGAATATGCTTAATGTTAAAATTAGAACAGAGCACCAGGAACAAATCACTACTAAACTAGAAAAAATGCTAATGTGGAACTGAGCCGCTTAGAGGTACTGGGAACACTATTTGTCTCTGTATGTCCTTACTAGGAAAAGGAAAAAGGCAACCCTTGCACTGAAAGTAATGTTGAGAGCTCACATGCAACACAACCAACCATCAGTGTGCTTCTGGAGATACATATTAAGTTTTCAGAAGAACAGTTACTCAGTAACAAAATCCCAATTTAAATTTGAAACAGAGACTTGTAGGCAATAGTATGCTATTTACTGGAACCATATATTAAACAGATATTTGGATGGTGTCTTAGGAACCATTATTTGTTTTTAGCATACGTGAAAAGTAAAAAAAAAAAATGCAGCTGCAGATTAGCAGCTTCAGGAGACACACACAAGGACAAAAATAGCAGCACACAATTTGAGAACTACTAGGAGCACCATGAATTGAAACCATTTGGGAACCTGTTAGTCAAACCATCTACTTTTCATGTATGCAATGCTTCAGATTGTATTATCTGAAATAATTATTCAACTGGTTACAAATCCATAATATTTAAAGACTTTCTCATTTTAGTGGTTTAATGTACTGTCACGCTGTTCTGGCAATTCCTGTTTCATTTTGCAATGATAAACTTGTTATAGTCACTTGTTCTAGAGGAGAAATAAGCAAACTAATAATTCTATATTCTACAAACTATCCTATATTCTAGAAACTATTCATAAAACCGACCCTCCTCACTCCAGTAATAGTCCTGGACAGCATCTTACTTACCACGGCAAATTTCTTGTTCATGGCCATTTGGTCTGCCAACACAGATTGATTGTGAAAAAGGTGAGGCTGCATGTGACTCCACATGTGGGGGAACCACCAAAACTCCTTCACATAGGAGAGCAGAAGATCATCTCCCTCGTCCTCCGCATCTGTACCTGCCAGGACCAAATCACCATCATCATCAATAAGCAATGTTTAAGCCACAAATGAAGGCAGAGCTTCACAAAGATCATACCACACAATCTGATAGCTTCTACACTGAGCGGCATTAAATGGAGTACACTGCATAGATTAAGTTGATCCCAAAACCTTGGATCTCCCTAAGTAGAAAGGAATAGAGAAAACACTCTTCTTTATTAACCAGACATACAACTCTATGATTTCCATGTCCAGAACTCAATGCAGAGGTGAAATCCTGTGGCCTTTCAGATGGTTTATAAAGTACAAATCTCAGCAGCCTTAGACATCATAAAAGATAATAAAGGATGCCTGGAGTTATAGATACATTTGGAGGACTTCAGGTTCTTACAGTTGGCCTAATGCTTTAAGATAGAGTACTTGCATATTATTCAAGTTATATTAGGTAAATCTTCACCAGTCACAGAGAATAAAAGGTTTGAGAGCCTAGTAAGAAAACTTTGCCAATTGTATTCTTACCTGTGTGGAAAAATTTCCCTGAGTAGCCCAGATTGAAGGTGAAATTTGGGATGTGGGTACGTAGTTCATTCTGAGTATCAAACAAAGCCTACAGGATGGAGAAAAGATAATTTAAAAGAGTACCTTACAAGACAGATTGAATCTACACAACCTGAAAAGCTATTTGACCTGGCTCAATAATAGTAACCACGAGAAAGATCTGGGAGTCCTAGTGGACAATCATTTAAATATGAGTAAGCAGTGTGCTGCAGCTGCCAAAAAAGCCAACACAATCCTAGGCTGCATAAACAGAGGGATAGACTCAACATCACATGAAGTGTTAGTACCACTTTATAATGCCTTGGTAAGGCCACACTTGGAATATTTCATCCAGTCTTCTTCTTGAACTGTTGTTGCTGAGTTGTAATACTTGCCTGAATGTCATAAGGGCCAGTCTACAGTTCCTGCTGCAAGTTTCAGTTTCAAAAAGTGAGAAGAAGCAGCTTCTTATGTAATGAAAAGTATTTTATTACTGCCCTAGAGGTTAAAAACTAAGCTAGGCAATGTCAAGTTCCGTGCTACCATAGAAAGTGAAACAAGAATGTAAGCTAGTTCAGACATTTCTTTCCATTAACATGTATTAATACATGCATTTCATTAATTCACATGCCACGTTAGAAGTTTACTTTTACAGACAGCTATATTGTGAACTACAGATGTATTCTGCAATATCCAAATTCAGAGATCACTATTAATAAAGCAATCTTTGGGCTCACATATCGCCTGATAGGAACAGGTATTTAAATTCACTTGAGATACCTTTTATGAACCATGCCCATGATGTGTATCCATTAGATAAATTCTATTTAGAAGTAGGGGCATATAATGAAAAATTGTTATTTATTCAGCACATTTAAATCTTGCCAAACTGGGTCTTTAGTCAGGAAATACCTGTTGTTTCAACCTTTGATTGATACACATTTATTAAACTTAAATGACTAGCTAGATGGTTCAGTTAAAATATGAAAAAATAATGGCCAGTAATTTAAAAGGCAATTTATTGTATTTATTTATCAAAATCTTACCACAGGGTAATTCTGGGCATATTGTATGATTTATGTTTTTCCTTGCTGGTCTTTTAAAAGTAGCTAATGACATGAAATATTTTTTTAAAAAAACATCTTTCTGTAACTAGCAATGTCTGTTTTATACAAAGTTTATACAAAGTTCAAAGTTTCCCCCATCTCCCTCTCCCTTTGGTAATTAACATTTGGCCAAGATCAGAGTTTACTGGTCAGTTGCTTATAAAATACTCTCCTCAAAATAAATTCCTTTCAAGGAAATTGTATTTTTCATAAGATGTCAAAAAATTGTCTAGCACCTCACATACAGAACTTTCCCGTTTTATGCAAAGTGTTTCGTGTCAGTGCATGTGCACCCATCTATAGCTAAATCAGTTTAGGCACCTGCAATCCAAACTGTATGCTAGCAGATAGAACAAAAATTCTGGGATCTAGGTCACTGACCTGAGCATCAATGAAACCCATTTAAACTTTTCCTTTAATGAAATGAACTCAAGGGTCAATAGGCCCCACATCAACCCAAAACTGTAAAACCAAGGGCAAAATGCCAGTCTAAGAACAACTACCTTGACATCATCCACCTTCATCCGTGTGCCTTCCTTGCCAACAAAGATATCATCAATGTCTACCAAGATGTAACGGTCAAGGGGAAGTGAAAGTCTCTTGCCGGTCAGGAATGAAACAGCGTCCACAAAGATCAGTTTGTGTAGCCAAAAGTTGAGATTGTTGCCAAAAAGGACTCTCTGGATGCCATCATGGAGTCCCAAGTCTTGTACGACGGTGGTATGGAGTGCGGCATCAATGCTCATGTGTGGGATGGATTCAGCTGACTTGGTTTTAGCGAGGAGGACTGGTTCATATGTGGAATGGTTTGACTGGAAGACTGTCCAGTCCTCCCCTGGAAGAAGTCCCTTCTCTACCTCGCTGGGCCGTGTGATGTACAGCAGTGGTGATTTGGGATTGATGCTGCAGTCCTTCAGTGCAAGGTTGGAGTGGAGAAAAAGGGGGAAACCTTTCAGCTGAGCACTCAGTAAGCTGTTCTCGTTCGCCTGTAAAGAGATCACATGAACTGAATGACAACTTCAGACAGGGAGTTGTCAGGAGACCGTAAAAACAAGGACAAGCAAAGAGAATTTCAGCTTACCATCAGGGAGATAACTTTCTCTGCTCAATGGACTCTTCAGAAAGCATAATGTGTCCTAGTTGCTTGGCAAGTCCAATCTCAGGACTAAAAGGCCAAAGGACACTAAACACTTTGAGCAGAGATGTATAATTCAAAAGCTTCCCCATTCAAAAGCTTTCATGCAGCATCCAGAAGCCACAGCTGAATTCTTGTTTGTAATATAAACTGGTAGGGAGAGTTATTACAGGCATAGAGGGTGACCTTACTACTGTAACTTTATGTCTGTGGATATTCTCAGTCATTCAGGTCATAGTTGTCTCAAAGGTGCTTTTTTCCAAAAGTAATTGGACTGTGTTTTTTTCTCTGAGGAAGACGAATACTTTCGCTTCTCATCCAAGAAGTTTCTTCAGTTCTGGCAGGATGGTGTGGGCAAAGGAAGGATTACCTCTGACAGGATTGGGATGGGGGAGGTTTGGAAGGATCATATTACTTTGAAGTCATCTGGTTGTAAGCACTCTCCCTGAGAGCTCTTGAGGCCACAGAAGACCCTCAGGGTTACCTGTACCAGAGTGCAAATCGGGATGGCATCTTCTTGGAACTGCTGAATGATATATAAGAGATAAGTGGTGTCTTACCCTCCCGCTCTGTTGAGAGGGCTGCTCAACATTAACATAAATGGCTTCTTTTACCCCTCTTTCAAGCCAATGGTCCTCTCTATCCAGAATGTGGATTTTGCTTCCATCGTCCCCCACCATCCTGCCAGAACCGATGAAGCTTCTTGAATGATAAGCTAAACTTCTTCTTCCTTAGGGAAAAATAAATCCAATTGCCTTTTGAAAAAAAAAACACCTTTGAAACTATCATAACTTTAATTTTGATTTAGTTTAATTTAAATATGGTTAAAATCATTTTACTTATTATCCCAACAGACCCTTCTTTTAGAAGCACTGAAACTTTGTTCTTGATTAAGCTATAAATTATGTTCCTAAAAAAGTCAACACATTTCACTATCTTCGGTCAAATCATAAGAATGTCATTAGTATATGCATTTCAGCAACCGAAGCCAGTTTGCAATGGAATATGGAACCGTTTATTACCGATTTTAACATGAACCTTTTCTTAGAAGAAGAATCCAGATTATATATAGCTCAAGGCGGCAAGCATACAGAATATCTCTGCCTCCTATTTTCCCACAACAACCCTGTGCAGTGGGTTAGGCTAATTAATTGTATAAACTAATTTTTTTACAAGTGTCACCATATTAAAAAAAATCTTCTGTGAAACGCCCATTATAAAAGGGGAATAATGGAATCTAGTCATTACTTATCTCTAATTTAAATATCAGCAGACTGCGAGGGAAGGAGAGCACCAAGAACAGAAATCCTGAAGGCGTTTCCATGTGACACGGAATATGACAAAACAACGAATCTGGGGGTGAGGGTGGGGATCTGTTCTCTAGCATTCAAACTCCAGATGGCATTTTTCTCTGAGCAGACACAAACAACCTAATAAGAAATGAATAGGTTACTTGTTTCAAGATTTGCTGCAGAGAGTAACAATCCAGAGCACATGCACTCTGAGAATTATAAAATGTCAGGATTTAAATTTATGATGGTTCATTTAATTCCTCACAGAGTCCAGAGCTGCTCCTAGCATCTGGCTGCATGTCTCTGCCATTAAACTAATGCAAAATAAATAATGGTACTGCCCTTGGTTCAAAATGTTGTAACAGGGAAAAAATATCAATACATAGTCAAACAAGGGACCTAAGAAACTTGTTCTAAGATTAGATCAAAATATGTCCCTTGTCCATTAATGTCCTCTCTTACTCTTAACCCACACTCCCCAAAATGGCTTTCAGGGGACAGATATAAATGGCTTTCAATGGAAGTCCCACATTAGTAAAAAATGTTTCAAAAGGGACTGTTCATATGTACAGAGAGGGAGGGAGGGAGAGAGGGAGGGAGAGAGAGAAAGTGGTTGGCTTACAACTCCAGAGGACTTTAGAAAAAAAAAACATTATCTGGTCAGGATTCAGTCTAAGTCATAGTAGTGAAATGACATTGGTTATGCTTGGCAATAACCTTTGGTGGGCCCTGGATACGGGTACTACATTTATCTTGTATTTCCTTAACCTTTCAGTGGCCTTTGATACCACTGATCATGATGTCCTGCTAGGAATGGAGCTTACCATGTTATGGTGGTTGCCTCTTTTCTGTGGGACCAATATTACTTGGTGTTGGGAAAGATTGAGCTACAGGCCTCTGTTTTGGGGTACCTCAGGATTGCATTTAACATTCACACGAAGCAGCTGGGGCAGCTCTAATGGCACTCAGTTGTAGATCTCTGCCTGGGCTTATCAAGTAATGCCATAGCTCCTTTCCCTGGAGCTTGTGAGGATCTGGATAGAGGACAGACTTAATCCCAACCTTGGCAAAACTGAGCGGGTATGGATGTTGAAGGATGGTTCTGGAAATTCTCCATCTTTAACTCTGCCTGGGGGTGACTTCCCTAGTCAAACCAGTGAGCAATTTGGGTGTCCTCTTAGACTCACAGACTCCCACTCTTCTTAGCAATCATAACCTCGCTAAGAAGATGAATGATTCAGGCCATCAACTATGAAGACATCTGCTAGGAGAAAGCTTCCTTACACTGCCTTTGTATTATCTTCTAATTTGATGCATAAAATGCGAAGTAAACTAATTTTGGGACATACAATATCGTGTTGCATGCTTCTGGCCTTCTTAAAATCTCAGGTGTGAAGCACTTCTCTGCCTCTGAGATGTAAAGACAAGCAAACAAAATTGCATGTCAAAAAATAAAGGATACTTAGCCACACAATTCACTTTCTTTTTGCAAAGAAGCACAAATAAACCTTGGGGTATATTAACAAAGAATCATTCACAAGAAATCGGGAAAGGGAGCTACAACCTGAAATGTCATAGTACCTCTTTGATAACTTCATTGTGCAGTAGGAATAGGCTAACATATACTATTCTGCTTTTCCCTGTTGCTCAAATCTTATCTCCAGAAGTCAGTGTATTGCTTCTCCTCTTCCCATCATTTCAGTAAACACTTTCTCAAATTTGAAATACCTTGAAAAAGCCAATGATGCCTACACCGTACTCTACGCAGTACTTGTCCAAGAGCTCACGATTCCAGGCATCCAGGTTCACATACTTCAGGATGTTCTCATAGATGATAAGTGCAAAGCGCCCTCGGTCCTTGTCAGTCAATGTAGGCATGTCTCCCTTCCCCGGAGCGATCTCCGTCAGATATTTGAAACGACTAGATTCCAAGATGGCCACAATCTCCTGTCCCAGTTGAGAGTAAAGGCTTTCCACGAACACAAGGACCAAGGGGTCAGTCCGAGAAGAATCTACCACTTTGATGGGTTTTATTGGTAGCAGGCGTGAAGGAGCAATCTTCGGTTCATCACAGTCTGGGCTGGGGATATCCCCAGAGGGTTCCAGTCCCCTCTTCCAGCCATATAAATAATATGCGGAGACAAAAACACTGAGCAGGCAGAAGGCAAAGAGCAAGAAGAGCACCACTTGAGGAGATACCTGCCGGAAGCTCCTGCGGATCCTTACTAGAGTCATCCTTGCTTTGGAAAAGAGTTTTCAGGTTCCTTCCCCACCCCACCCACCCT
>JANHFL010004071.1:79742-94123 GCA_032468155.1 Oxyrhabdium leporinum | reverse complement strand
ATTTGAACCGCTAGATTGAATCAGCAGAAGTGGCCTGCAGTTCAACACTCTAACCACTGCGCCACCTAGGCTATGAAGAATTTTTATCCAAAGAGAAACTTTGACATTCTTCCATCTGTCTAATTGCTCACTGGATGCTACACCTATATCAATAGTAATCCAGTTTGCAACAATATATGCATATCACTGATTTGACCACTACATTTTGAGTTATTCAGTGCATTATGCAATGCAGAAAATAAAGCTATTAAAACTAAATATTTAGCATAGCTATATAGAGCTGTGGGTAATGGTGTCTTGAAATTATTCAGTATATTTATGATTGGAGGAGACAGTTTCATTGCATTTCTTCAGAAAGATAAATCTGCCAGTTCTTTTTTAAGTACTGGCAGCACACTCTGTTCTCTCTTTTCCCCCACTTTTCAGGTTAATTTTATCGCTGATACATTATTTGTTTATCTTTCTGATGTATGTGCTCTTTTTCCTCCGAGACATCAAGATGGCTTACATGAGGATATGCCAGATATAAGTTAAGTTAGGCTGAAAGGAAACAATTAGCTCAAAGTCACCAAGTAAATTTCCAGTAGACCTGGGAACTAGCAACCCTGTTGATAACTTTTGCATCTTTCATAATGCCCTAGATCCACCATCATTAAAAAATCTCTTAGAAATAGTGCCTATGGCAAAACAGTGATAGAGAATGTGTATGTCACAAACTGAACTTTTTATTTTTGTTGCAAGAAGATAGAAGGAAAGCAAAGTTAAAACTCAGAAGTTCTCTTAGAAAATTCTATTTTAAGAAATTTGGGCCTGCTCTATGCATTATAATTCATGCAATGTATAGACTAGCCATTCAAGGACTTTTGCCAAATCAAAAATACTAAAAATTGAGCCTTAGAAGATTAAAATTGGTGCTTGAAATTAAGATTTGTCTCTTGTCAGTCAGGAGTTTACGCTTATGAAGGGGGATAAATTGGGCATGTAAAAGAAAATCTGTCACAAATTCAGTGGGAGCAAAATGGATAATTTTCCAAATTAGAATCTGTCGTTGCTTGGATGGATGGATGGATGGATGGATGGATGGATGGATGGATGGATGGATGGATGGACGGATGGATAGAATGGGCAGCACTTAATGATGTCTTTAGCATCTATCATTCTCATTCAAAAAAATCACAGTGAAAAATGAAAAAGATCAATTTTAAAAAGTTTGGGCAAGTTTCCCACTAAAAAAGTCACACACAAAAGATAGCTGCATTAAACAATATGTATTAATGAAACTTCAACACTTTTTTAATTAGGAAAACAAGAGTACCATACTTTGTATATTAAGAAAATGCTAAAAACAACAGATGCAGATTATTTATCTTTTTAAAAAACATGCAGCACTGATACAGATCAGATTAGACTGACATGCGAATCGTTAGTTTCAACAATATAATCTGCAAATACAATTATTCAGTAAAGACCTGCTATTTGAAGATCAGAAAACAAGTAATAAAAGTAGTGAAAGCAAGTCTAGCCACTCTGCAACTCAAATAACAAAAATGAGAAACATCAATTAAAGGAAGAAGACTGAAACCAAATTGAATATAGTAAAGAACAATTAACTAACCTAAAAAAATGAACTTTTAGAGAAAGACTGATGGCGACATGTCACTCATAGAAAAAAAAATCAAACCCAGTCTAGTATAGTTCAGCCCTGCTGATGCTAAACAATTTTATAACTTCTCCTTGGAAGAAAGTGAGCAGATCCGCAGAGAAGGGACATCATCAAATGTACCAACTGCAGAAAAACGTGGGACAAACAGCATCACCACCAGATAGAATCATAACTGACTGACAAACCACACTTAATGAAACTATATTGAGGGAAGTTGGTTCTGTATTAGGCACAGTACATTTTCAGAAACAATTTTGATGCGTGAATAGAAGGGGAACTCATCAAATTTGCAGATGACACTAAACTGGGCCGTATAGCCAACATATTAAAAGATGCCACAAGTGTCTTGACAGACTTGACCATTGGGCCCTATCCAACAAAATACAATTCAGTGGTGAGAAAACTAAGAAAAGCAATAAAAGTCAAATGCACACATATAGAATATGTGGTACCTGGCTCAACAGCAGTAATTCTGAAAGGGATCTAGGAGTCCAAGTGAACAACCAGTAAAATATGAGCCAGCAGTGTGCTGCAGCTGCCAAAAAAGCCAATGCAATCATAAGTTGCATCAACAGAGGGATAGCATCAGGGTCGCATGAAATATTAGTACCACTTTATATTGCTATGGTAAGACTTGGAATACTGTGTTCAGTTTTAGTCACCAAACTATGAAAAATATGACTTTTTTTCCCCATAAGACATTCTTACAGTCTTGCTGCTATTTCTTTCAGCCACCTCAAGATAGAAACTTAACTACTGGAAGAACATTATGGTGTGATATCCTCATTCACTCATTCATTTTATACCCTTCCACTCCATATAACAACATTTAAAGTGAATGTTTTTTTTAAAAAGAAAGCCAAAAAAAGGAGAGTTCTGAAAGTGAAAGCAGAAATTAAATTAATGCTAAAATTAATTGCCAATTAAAAGCTTCTGAAAGAGATGTATCTTCATAGATATTTCTGAATGCTGAAATGGGAGGGGGAACTTCTGAAATGCATTCCATAAATGGGCCTCTGGTAGCAGCAACTACTTCAAAAAGTCCACTCTTACAGTTTTATAACAATTGGACATATAAGAAAGATTTGAAGGTGGAAATTAAGAAGAACAAATGCTTCATTTATCTCCAGGAGGAAAAAAAAATCAAAGTCTCTAGTTTGCTTTTTAAGGATTGAAGCCATTCACTGCAAAAGCTATAATAGAGTTGAAAGGGGGAAATTAAAAACAAATTCAAAAGATTTGGGGGTCACAGGAAAATGGGAGCTGTCACTAGCTGAAATGTCAGGTTTATAGCTCTTTATGGCAGGTAGTCAAGAAGACTTTTTGGAGAGAAATTTCAGTTTGCGAGCAGAGTTTATGAAAAAGCAATTCATTAGATAGCTTGGTGCCACTAGTAGCCACTATATGGAGTGACTGTAACATAAATGCCAGAACATTTCCTTGCCCTAATGCTTTGCAAATTATAGCTTCTAAGTATAAATCAGTTTTCAGAGAACTGAATGCACCTTCATTGAAATGAGAGAAAGTATATCTGCTAAAGTAGCACCAGGGAATTATATACAAATATGTATCATTTGATGTAACTTCGCTCAGTGTAAATGTAAGCTTTCTCAATTTAAAATGTATTATATCAAGTGAAAAAGTATTTAAAAAAATTAAAAGATCACCACTACTCTAAGAGTGCTCATGGGTATAAATTAAATGCAAATTAGGAAATTTTTATAAAGAAAATATTCATTAAGGTGGCACATGTCTATAATCATTTGACAGCTTTATGTCATTATGGAATATATTCTGTTACGGTAGAAATAATGTTTATTGTTTTTTATGGCAATTGATAATCCCTTTTCAAGTGAATATTATGGAATAATGTCAATGTTAGTAGCAGTCCTAAAAACAGGCAAACAAGACTTAGTCCTTCTCCCAGATTCCCTCTACTATTAACATTCATTGTTGTTCCAAGTCAACAATCTTCTACCAAATTGATCACAATTGTCTCTAGCTATTTCATCAACCTTACAATTGTTTGGCTTTGTTTTTGGAAATGATATCAATTCTTGGAGGGGGAAAAGACTTGTGGTTCCTTCTCCCTCCTTTCTTTAGATTAAATGAACAACTGAGCCACAATAGTTGTTTACAGGGAAAAAAATCTGAAAATTCAAAAATAAGAAAAATACTATTGTATCATGTCTTTATCACACAGTAGGTAACTTCAATCTCTGGCATAGTGAATTAGTTTTTAGTTAATTTGAGTTCTCATGTTAGATTTAATAAGGGACATTTGCAGGTACAGACCCCGGCTTCAAAATGACAGGTAGGACCAGACACTTAAAGCCTTCTATCCCTGCAATGTTTTTCAAATTGTTTCTAAAGCTTTAGTTGTGCTTTTTAAAGTGTTTTGAAAATGTTTTCTAGAATCTTTTCTAAGCTCCAAATCAGAACATTTGCACTTTTTTGTTTATTAAATTTGTGTGACACCACAAATATGGGCTCAGGGGATCACAAGAGAAGAACTACAATATAATAAAACAGTATAAAAATAAGAAAAATAAAACCCAAATACAATTGCATCTACTGGAAAAATTCAATCCTTCCTCCATGGAGAAAAGCTCGATCTTTTGTTTTTCCAGAAGGTGGATTATGTTGGTGATGGATGAATCTTCAGTAGGCCTGCTGAATCTCTCTCTCCTCTTTATCCTTCTCTCCCTCCCACCCTTTATAATATTTGCCTGGGGAAAAACTCTTTATGTCTATGGAGAGTCTCATCATCCGGGTCATGGTTGTCTCAAAGGTTATTTTTTCAAGACTTCCGTAGTTTTTCCTTTGAAAATGTTTTGCTTCTTTGGAAACTTCTTGGATGAGATGTGCATTTTTAAAAACAAAACAAAACAAAACAAAGTCCAGTTGTCTTTTGGAATAAGCACCTTTGGGACAACCATGTCTCTATGTTTTACAAGGGAAATAGTTTATTTTGCTTGCACCATGATTCATATGCAATACACTTTTGTATTTCAACATCCATACAGTAGATTACAAGTCAGAGGGAGGGAAAGTTTGAGGTATTAGATGCCTGACAGAGACTAAATACATTCCTTAACTTCTTATAGAGTATTTGTTGAAGACAGCAGTTGGCAAGTCTGTATTAAACACAGGCAATTTATAATATTCCAATATTGCTGAATTACAATTTCCAATAGCTCAAGAAAGTATGCTTAATAGTATTGAATGTTGGGAGCTGTCATTCAGTAACATGAGTCATTGAAATCTAGCAACATCCAGTGATTTTTCTTGTCTGACCTCTTATTCTTTTAAGTTCACACCCTCGCACCCCACCTCTAGTCTGGCACTTTGAATGAATCATTCAATCCAGCTACTTCTTAGTTATTCCAAATGTTTTCTCTGAAAAACGTCACTAGACCTAGGCACCTGGTCCAGTCAAAAGACTGGAATTAAATTGCTGTCCATGCATAGAACGGGAAGCCATCTGTCTGCTCAGTCTTGAAGATGGCTTTGCATGACTCATGGATTATATGAATATATGGCTGCAGATACTTTACATTCAGGTCTAGTCTGCTTTTTATGCCTGCTCTGAGATTGGACTGGAAGCATTATTTATTAACTGTGAAGCTCCCAGCCATGATACAAACAAACAGAAGAGGTGGCAAAAATACAGTCTCGATGACAAATGAAATGCCTCTATTTTGGGATGAAAAGGAATTGATGGATCTGATCTAAGCACATCCATTAAGTTCAAATAGGGAGATGCATGCCGGATACATGCTCATTACTCTTGTTCTTGCCAGATTGAGCAGTTAATATAGTTTTCAGCTGCGTTAAGTTGATTTTCCATGTGATTGGATGTCTGGATAAAAAATGGTTCTCAATAATTCATACTGAGTGTGATGCATGCCTAAGGAAATATGTATAAATCCCACTTCTTCACATTTTACTAGTTCAGCTTACTAGTTATCTGGAGAAAGCAGGGCAGGGTCAATGCAAATAGATATATTGGGGGAAGGATATAATTGGTATCTCTCGGACTTCACTTGCCTTGCTCATGCTTAACATTTGAATTGGCTTTGCATTAGTTTATCAGTGGAGTGTAGCAAAGTTTTTGGGGATCTTAAAACTCCATTTTAAATATTTAGGGGTCCTATGACAAATGATTCAAATGATTCGGTGTTTGAAACCTTTTTTATAATGTCTTATTCGTAATTGTGTCTACTATATCTAGACTGATGCAGATTAAGAATTATTCCTATTTATAGAATCATAGAATCTCATAGGGCTAATGGGACCTTGGAGGTTTTCTAGTCCAACCTTCTGTCCAAGGTAGGAGTCCTTATGCCATCCTGGACAAATGGTTGTCCAATCTTCTCTTGAAAATTTCCAGCAATGGAACATTAACAACTCCAGGAGATAGACCATTCCACTGATTAATTATTCTCATTGTCAGGAATTTTTTCCTTAGTTGTAGGTTGGATCTCTCTTTAATTAGCTTCCATCCATTGCTTCTTCTACTGCTATCAAATGCTTTGGACAATATGTCAACCCTCTCTTCTCTGTGACAGCCTGTCAAGTACTGGAAGCCAGCTCTCATGTCACCAATAATCCTTTTCTCCACTAGGTTAGATAGACCTGATTCCTTTCATTATATGGTTTAGCCACAAGATTTTTTTATTATTTTTGTTGCTCTTCTTAGCACTCTTTCTAGGGTCTCAACATCTTTTTTGGATTGCGGCAACCAAAACTGGATGCAGTATTCCAAGTATGGCCTCACTAGTGCATTATAGAGCAATATAGATAGTTCTCGACTTAACAACCACACTTGAATTCAAAGTTTCTGTTGCCAAGTGAGATATTTGCTAAATAAAATTTGCCCCATTTTAGAATCTTTCCTGCCACAGTTGCTAAGTGAATCACTGCAATTGTTAAATTAGTAGCACAGTTGTTAAGTGAATCCATTGACTTTGAAGGTTGCAAAAGATGATCACATGACCAAGGGACAGTAAGAACATCATAAATATGAGTTAGTTGCTGAGCATCTGAATTTTGATCACATGACCACGGGGATGCTGCAATGGCCATAAGTGTAAAAGTTATTTTTTTTCAGTGCCATTGTAACTTTGAACAGTTACTAAATGGACTGTTGTAAATTAAGGATTACCTATATTATCACTTCTCATGATTGAAGAATGTTGGATGCAAAGGCAATGCTTGAAATACATTGGGTGGCAATGGTTAGTTATTACTATCAGACAGCTTCCTAAATCAGGTTGTATAACAATGAATATTTCACATGCAGTCAACCAGCCTCCATTTCAAGGGCCTCACAATTCCCCAGTGAGAATATAGGAGGGTTGTTGTTGTTGTTGTTGTTGTTTTGCTCACAATGGTTGGAATTTTTTTCTGAGGTGCATCTCTACCCCTGCAAAACAAAAAGAAAACGAAAACTGGCTTATTTGGAATACAGCAAAGCCCGATCCAACTCTCACGCTAATAGAGGTTTTGCACTCCAGTGCAATCATTTATAGTTCAGGATAGATTTTACACAAGAATTGAGAAGCTGTGAACTGCCAAATATTGCTGAACAACAATCTTATAGTGGAGCCTGCATGGCTAGTGGTGATGCAAACTAAGAACAAGCAAATATAGAGGAGCACAGATTCCCATTTTTGACTCAATAATGTGACCCATCAGCACATTTATTTGGTCAGTTACAAAGGGAGGAAGGAACTCCTATATTATACTTTACAGTTTCACTGCATCTAATATCCTTGGGAAATCTAATATCATTAGAGTTATAAAAGGAAAAATCATGTAGAGATGTCTTATTTGGCTATTGGCAGTGTTTTCTGATAGAAACCAAAGATAATTGATTTGTCTTTCAGCCAACCACACAGTATTAAAATGTAGCAATGCTGAGTATGCTAAATTTAAACTAATATACACTACAGAAAGTTGCTTCAAATGGGCAAACAAATAGAAATGTTGATACCATAACTGTATGACATTCAAGAACTCATGGAAAGTTTGAAATCTGTTTTAGAAAATCTTTTAGAGCAGTCTTGAACTGATATATATATATATATTAAAAAATATATGATTTCTTTCTCATTCCCAGAATGGGTAAAAGAGAGGAAAATAGGAATGGCTAGGCTTAGTGACATTTAAAAAAAAATTTGTCAAGGATGCTAAAATATAATCAATCCAGTATCAATAATCTTATTAGCAAAGAACTACTGATCTGAAATGGTTTATAATTGGTTAATTACCAAGATTTGTGGGCTAAAACTGTATAGTTCAGAAAAAGGGGAGAGATTTAGAAGTACAAAATATGTTATCACAATTGAAGGTGTTCTTATATTAATCTTGCAACTTGCAGATTTATAAAGTTTATAGTCCCCATGGTTCTTAGACAGCATTTATCCATTACTACAGTAACCAAGTATATTTTAATAGTGGGCAAGCTATTTTTAATATTGTTCAATATGTCTGAGAGTCAAAGGCAATAGGAAAAGCTATCTGTTTTTCATCTGTGTTACTTTGTGTTTTGACCCATAGATTTGTTCTCCATTCATCTTTGATCATTAAAATCTGTGCATCACAGATTTTATCAAGACAGAAATAGAAACTCCAGTGAAAAAGTATTTCACCCTTACACATTATTTTGAACAGTGAAGACTGTGTGATCTATAATTATGTGCAAAGATCTGATTATGCAAACATACTTGAGGTGGTTCATAAAATCAGTAGCTGTATATTGTCTTAAGGCATAGGACATCAGTTAATAAGACCAGTTAGTCACTATACATAGCAAGCATGCATATGCTATGTATTGCTATGTATTGCTGCTGATTTCACCCTTTCCTTTCCTTTCCTTTCCTTTCCCCCTCCCCTCCCCCCTCCTCTCCTCTCCTCTCCTCTCCTCTCCTCTCCTCTCCCTGTAGACTTGGTTCTATAGTAGTAACTGAGGACCTGTAAAATATACATAACATTTCTCCATAGTATATAATCGTATAACCACTGTCAAATTTTACCAATTGAGTACTGCTGAAAAAGTTAGAAGGGTATGTGTGCTGATGAGCAAGTGAAAAAGACTGTCTTAATTTTAGTTCCAGTTAGAGTATTTATGCAAATCCCATAACAACTAGCTGCCCACATTCAATACAAATATATCCACAATTTTTTAATGTTCATAACAGACCTGACCTTTTGATTACTGCATTTAGGAAATATATCAGGAGATGGGAAGCTGAAATACTTCAATCCTCCCTTAATTATTTTCTATTGCCATTAATCAAGCATTTGTTGAGAGCATCATTCCACTCTTCTTGAATGGACAGGTGTTGTCATCATGTCTGTATAATGTTCATTTAGAAGAGTGCAAAATTACTCCTTGCAGAATTAGAAAGTGTTTCTCCCTCTTTCACATCCACCCACCAAATTTACATAATACAAGACAAATGTATTGCAAATTAGCAAACCTACTTGCTGGTGTTTGTTTGAAGTGTTGTCTTAAAGTGTTGCTACAAATGTTACCGAAACACTTACAATATGCACAACACCCTTTTCCCTGGACCAAAATGGTTTATTTTCACCTGGCAAGTGTGTGAGTGTGACAATGTCACTGTTGATGGCAAGGCGACAATTATGTTTCTCTTTTTTTAATGTTAGTACCAGGAAGGTAATCGTTTATTTTTGCTTCAAAACCCATAATTGTTTTTTCATGTTTTTCATGTTTTCATGTGGGAAAATTGTTTTTTCCCTCCCTTTTGCCAAAGCATGACTTTGTATTTTTGGCTATCATTCTATATTTTTCTTTATATTCTTTTATGCTGTGAAATCTGCTTTTACAGCAAAGTGGGAGAATTTTTGTAACTGTTAAATGGAAAGTAAAATGAATGTGAAATATTTTGCCTCGTCATTAAAATCCTTTGCCTTTTAATTTTGTTGTATTGGAAAGTTGGAATCAGAAAATTTTCTATTGAAAATTAACAGGATATAAGCTTATGTGCCTCCAGGGCAAGGCTTCCAAAATAGTACTATCATTCTTGCACGAAAGATTCTCAGCAAAGCCTCCCTAGATAATAAGATGAAATATTAATTCTTGCAAAGTTTTCCATGGGTTGTGCCATAAACAGCATCTTGGTACAGGTAATGTTGTAATTAGCATACCACTGAAGCTGTCAAAGCCCCCCGCTCTTCTTGGCTTGCATGGTTTGAGCAGCATCCGTGGCTTCAGCAGAAGTACTCACAAGGGACAAACCCCTTCTGAGTAGCTAACAGATTAGATTGCCAGATGTTTACTGAGAAAGGTATTTTCACAAAGATGATAGCACTCAATTATATATCAGCTTCTGATACCTTTCCCCAAACCACAGATGATGATATGTACAGTAAAATGTTTCATGATAAGCTTGGTTTATTTAAGCATAGCTCTCAAATAAAAAACAATGGGCTGCATTCACATGATATGTTCCTTTTGACTCTGGCAGCTTATACATTTAGAATATAAAAATAAAATAAAATCTAGACACCATTGTCAGGCTCAATGGTCAGCATTAGAAGCTCCCAAGATACCGCATAACAGTGTTCTGCTACAATGGAAGATATTCTATGGAAAGACAGCTTTCATTTGTGAGATAATTTAATGGGGTCTGATCAGCTTGATCATTACTAATTTCAGTATGGTGGTTGCCGACTACCAATCCTAAAGTATGTTCAAGAAATTTAATAGGTTTGAGAATAATAATTAATATAAAATATTGCGATAACCCAAAGAATTGGTCTAAGATACTTTAATACCACTTTTTTATGTGCATGGAGTCAATTTTGACTCCTGGCAGGTACATGGTCAGTTCCATATGGTTTCCTTGGCAACATTCTTAGAAGAGCTTTTCCATTGCCTTCTTCCTGTGGCTGAGAAAAATTAGTGGTCCAAGGCCACTAAACAGGCTTTGTGGTTGAGCCAGGACTCATGGTCTCCTAATTTACTGCCTGGTGCCTTTAACCACTATAAGAACACCATAAAGCCTAAGCTTTAAAGTGTAATATCACATGTACATCTCATAACAATATACAGTATATGTAGGTCCACATCAGCACAACTAAGGAGCTTTAGAGGAAATTGTTACATTTCTGTACATGCCTCTTTCTCTATGTGTCCACTCTAGACTGTATGGCTTGTGCCTATGCAGGGTATCTTTTTGTGCTGTTCTGAATTAAAATGTGTGCTTAGAATATGCTTGCAGAGACAGATAGGGTAAGACATCCACTGGTAGGTAAGGCATGTTTTCTTTCTAACGCTAAGATATATGTATCAGTTCTAGACTGTGAAGATGCCTATTGTTTTTTCCAAGAAAAAGTGACATCTCAGATCCACTGATGGAATCAAGCTGTCTTACTAGTTATTCTTTTCGTGTGTTTTGTATCTGACACAACCAGAAAGGCTTGAATGAATTGTCTTTTTCCCCCCCTAATTTGTATCCTGGCATTGTAAAATCTGCATTCTCCCAATATGGTAAGTCAAAACTAAGCATTATTTATTATACAATTCACAAACCAAGTTTAAGCTATCTTTGTCAGACCTTTAACAAGTTTAGGGTGTTAAATGGCAGAGTAAGAAAAGGTCTGTAGCCAATTACTTTCTCTTATTCATTGTCTGAGTAAATGCCTATCCTAATATATTCCCCTTAAAATAGATTATTAAAACAACAGAAAATCTTGAGCTTTGCCCAGGGCATAATTTGGGATATAACTTGCTGAACTAATTTGAAGAAAGGATCAGTGGTAGGAAATGTAATTCATATGCACTGCAAAAGAGAAAATTCCAGCCATAAGATATCTGAAATTTAAAAGGAAATCATGAGAAAATTTTCATCTACCTTTACACAGAATTCTCAATAATAATTGGAGGAATACATACTTTTTACAGAAGTATAAAAAATGAAAGATATACACTAGGTATTTAATAAATTGTGTAATTATCTTTCACTTTTTAAATACACAGAGATAAAAATATATTTCAGAATGAAAGATTTCTAACAACATTAAAGTGTAATTAAGTAGGTTTTTTTCTCAATCATTAGCGAATGTATAGAAGTATTGATTTAGTATTGGATTTTTAGAGTAGTTTCATTGATGGCAACCATAAAAGTAGTATTAGACTATTGGAGCATTTCAGATGAAAGGCCATTATGACTGACTCTAGTTTTATGGCAGATACATACTATGAAATTAATTTCTACTTAAATGTCTTTGGTGTTCTTTTGAATTATGAGGAGGGTAACTGTGTATTGATTACACAGTTACAACTGTATATTGACTAAATATATTTAATCTGAAACACTGTTGTTCAAATTAAGTTTTTTGATTCTACTTCTCTCAAAGGGATGAAGACAACATTGCAGATGATAAAAGGCAACTTAATTCCCTCTCACCTCCCCACCCCCACCTCCTCAGAAAAAAGATCATTGAAATTTCCACTTACCATTGATGTAGTTTGCTGTACTGTTAGGAACGTTGCTTGCTTCAAAGGCTTTCTTACAGAAAGCCTGATCTATTCAAATTGTGCATTGCTTTCCTGGACTTTGTGTGTGCATGTTCAATTTGGTTATCAAGTGACACTTGCTTCATCAGGCTAGCACACTCTGAACCCCGAGCCTGACCAATACTCAGCTCCATGCTTTCGTCTGCAGACTCAAACTCACTCTCCTCCTCTGAACTTGCATCTGGAGAGGGGTTTGAGGGAAGGTCTATGACAGATTGTTAAACAATCTTCTTTTCCTCTTTACTGCAAGAATTTTTATAAGACTTAATCTATCTTAATTGTTGTAGGATATCAATTGACTCTATATTCATTCATACCTTAGAGGAAACTGAGCTTTGAAGAAGTTGGTCATTTGATATAATAGACCAAATTGCTAATGGCAAAGAACTGGAGGAGGGTTGTTAACGGTTTATTGTTGTTAAAGTATTGTTGTTTTTATATAGTAAATTTTAATCATCATCATCATCATCATCATCATCATCATCATCATCATCATCATCATCATCATCATCATCATCCTGCCTTTCCTGCAATTAGGCAGCTTTCCTCCCCTCCCCCCACATTCCTGATCCTGCCTTTCTGCCACCAAACAGGCAGTTAGGCTGCTGTGGCTGGGCCTGGATAGCTATCCGGTGTGGTTTTTATGGTTATGGGATTACCGTCTTTGGATCAGTAGTAGCTTAGCCACCGTGAACCAATCCAGGCACCTACCATCATTGAGAAGAAATTAACAAAATTCCACACCAGATCGGTTGTCGCCTGGGTCAATAAGGGCTGCATCACATGTTATGGCTCCTGGACATCTGTCAAAAAAGGGGCTACAGAGCTCAGTTGTTACAGCTAGGGAACCAGGTCGTGCAACTGCAAAGTGAATGGAACAAAAGCGCAAATCTTGGACAACCGAAGAAAATTGAGAAATCATCAAATATTACTACTAGGCATAAACAACAGCCAGGGGATTTCAGAAAAGAATGATGCAATGGTGGAAGGAAAAATATCCAGAAAGTGACGTAACTGTACAAAGATTAATGGATCAAAGATGTTTCATCATCCATAATAAAGTTTTCAGAGATGTGGAAATGCAATATCTAGAAATATTGGCTAAAAATAAAACAAGTAATGATGAACAAGCTGAAGAAACTTCTCCAACACCTGAACGAACTGACCAGCCAGTGGAAGAAACCAACATACAGGATGAAGATCCTCCTGTGCAACAACTCGAATGTGTAAAGCTAAGTGATCTAGCAAAAATGCTGAAAGAAAAGATGCAAACCACAAAGAAAACATAGAAAGGAAAAGACTACCTACTTTTCTTGAAGTACATAGCAAATGAATGAAAGATCTGTTAACTGCCATTAACAACATTTTAACTTCCATACCATCCAGCACACTATATGAAACCAACCAACTACAGTGTTTCTCAGAAAACACGACCCACCCCAATAATAAGCCCAACCCTACATTTTTTGGGGGTGAGCTTAATATTGCCCCTACCCTGAAAATAAGCCTGTGTGTGTGTGTGTGGAACTGTCCAGCTACAACTGCAGCCCACTGGCCCCTTGGGGAAATATTCACCAAAAAGCCTCCATTCCGCTAGAACAAAAAGGAAATTATAAAAACGAATTTGAATATGAATAAGGCATTTGACTCACTACCCTACAGTTGGATTAATGCCTGTCTGGAAAACTTTGGAATCAGCAAAAAATATTTGTAAGTTTTTGAAAACAAACATGCAAAAATGGAAAACAATTCTAACAGCAAATCGGGAGAACATTGGTGAAGTCAACATCAGGAGAGGAATCTTCCAAGGGGACTCAATTTTGCCACTACTGTTCAACATCGCATTGATTCCATTGCCAATAACCCTATGAAACACAAAACTGGGATGCCAAATATCAAGCCAACATGGCAAGATAAACCATCTACTATACATGGATGACTTAAAACTGTATGCGAAAAGTCCCACAGAACTTGAATCAATACTCAACACAGTCCAACTGTTCAGCGGTGACATCAGACTTGAAAAATGTTCTGTTATCCATGCAGCGAGGAAAAATGGAAAAAATAGAAGGAATAGAACAGGGAAATGGAAGCATTGTGAAAGCATTAGCAAAGGATGATGGTTACAAATACCTAGGCATATTGGAAGCAGATAATGTCTTGAAT
>JANHFL010004071.1:75509-76841 GCA_032468155.1 Oxyrhabdium leporinum | reverse complement strand
GGTGTACAGCCATCAGAATTGGGTCTTAAGTACTCTCATAATGTGTTTTGTTCAGTTTAAGCTTTGTATGAGGTAGGAGGTAACCATTAATATTTGTAAACTACAACTAAAAGTTTATATATGGTTTATTCAACATTTTTAAAATAAATCAGAGTGGAATGAGAAGTTAGCTCTTGTGTCACATATGGAAAGTCTTTATCTCGGCCTATGACAATTAATTGTGGACAAGACAAAACAAGATTATTCAATGACAAATTCTCTTCCGGGGAAAACAATTTAAATATAGCATATAATAATGAAAATTAGACTTTTTTTTTACCTGGCATAGTGCAAAGTATGTTTATACACAGATACACCTATGTATATATACATATACCAGTTACTGTTATTGGGAAGCAAGACTATTGTTCAGGCAAAGTAGGAAAGATTCAGTGCAATTTATTTTACATCCTAGAATCCAATGATCCCTTGCAACTCGTGAGATCCCCTGAGAACAATGCCAAGCATTTCATCTGGATAGTTAATTTCAGAATTGACTTTGAAAGGGGTGTGCATATCTGTGTGTTCATGTATCTATACTGGTGAGAATTGCCAGGCTCTTTCTTCCCTCAACCATCTCACTGCCTCCTTGTTCTCTGACCCTGTCCTCCATTCCCTCAAGGCTGTTGTTTTTTTACAATCAGATCGCCCCTGTCTTCACCACTTTCTTAAATTCTTAAATTCCAGCCTTTTTTTATTCTTTCTGTTATCTCACTTCCTCATGATAGTTATCTATGCTGTAGCTATGCAAACTACCTACAAAGCAGAAAAAAAAACTATTGGTGATAACTATCGGGTATCAATTCACGAATCCTGTTTAATTCATTAAACAATCAAATGCCTCTCTAAATGACTTCCTTATCATGAAGCTTATGCTTTCCAGCATAAGCATGTAGAGCCATCTTATTTTCTAAATCGGGAGGGGGGAGTGTCTAACCTTAGCAACTTGTGGAAGACCTGTGGACTTCAACTATCAGAATTGCCAAGCCAACAATGTTTCCTGGGGAATTCTGGGAGTTGAAGTCCCCAAGACTTAAAGTTGTCAAAGTTGGACACCCCATTCTAAACTGTAAGAATTCTCACTTGACATACTGTAGACTAGACTAGTGCAAGAGGCCACTTGTTTGCAAAAACCAAAGACATATCCTACAAAAACAGGAAATCGGGAAAATAGAACATTCTAGATTCTACCACTGAAAAGTGCCAGTTGTGGCTAATATAACTGACCATTTTTACTATGTAATAGATCCATATTTTAATCAGATAGTGTTAACCTAGCACACGGAGAAACAT
>JANHFL010004071.1:53009-70509 GCA_032468155.1 Oxyrhabdium leporinum | reverse complement strand
TTGGGGCCATTCTAATCTCTAGGGGAATGATTTTCCAGAGAGACGAAGCCACCACAGAGAAGGTCCTTCTTCTGGGTCCCACCAGGTGTATCTCCCTCGGGGATGGGACCCGCAATACTTCCTGCCTCCCCGCTCTGATGGGTCAGGTAGATGTGACCGGCAAGAGATGGTCCCTCAGATAACTTGATCTCAAGCCATGAAGGGCTTTAAAGGTGACAACCAGCACTTTGAATTGCACCCGAAAGCAAATTGGCAACCAATGCAGCTCCTGCAGGAGAGGTGATACATGTGCATACTGGGGTCTGCACAAAACCATGCAGGCCGCTGCATTTTGCCGGCCAGAATGGAGCCGGGGGTGGCGGCTGGAGGCTTGTCACGCTGGCAAAGAGGTGGTGATTGGAGGCTTCCGGCACCACTTTTTGCTGGCGCGAAGGGCCTGCAGCCACCGTCTCTTTGCCGGCCGTAATGGAGCCGGGAGTGGCAGCTGGAAGTTTCTCACGCTGGCAAAGAGGTGGTGGCTGGAGACTTCTGGCACCGCTTTTTGCTGGCACGAAGTGGGTGGGGAAAACTCTTCTGCCCACAAAGAGAAGAAGAGAAGAAGCTGCTTCCCTTCCCCGCAAAGAAGGCAGGTAAACATGGCGGGACCGCGTGCAGAAGGGAGTAGGCAAGGAAGAAAGACAGCAGGGAACGCAAGGAAGGGAAGCTCCAGGGACCATGTGGGGAAAGGGGAATTAGCTAGGCTGCATGGGGACACAGCGCCGGGTGGGAAGGGAAGCAAGCAGCAGAAGCTGCTTACTTACCCAGGCAGGCAGGCAGACAGATCAGGAGCAGTTGAGCCTCAGGCTAAGCCTATGCTGGTGTGGGAAGGCGAGATGAGGAGTGATTGGGCGTGTGGGGGTAAGCGGCGAGTGGGCGTGCGGGGCGGGGTGAGCAGGGGCAGGGCGAGCGGTGAGCAGACAGGCAGGGGCGGGGCCAGCCAGAGGTGATATTTTCTGGTTCTTTGAACTAATCAAAATTTTCTGAACCGGTGTGAATGGGCTATATTTCACCTCTGTTCCCATTTATATGCAGACTCATCACTGTCTCAGATAAAACCAATGACTGCTGTATCATCTGCAAACTTCATTACCTTAATAGAAGAATCCTTAGAGATGCAATCATTGGTATATATAGAGAAGAGCAATGGAGAGGGACCACACAGCCCTGAGGGATGCCTGGGTTAATTATCTGGATGATCAATGTGATTTTTTTCTAGCTTCACTTGTTGCTTCCTGTCTTTCAATAATTATAAGCATAGTAATAATCATAGGAATAGTACAGACATATGACAAAATAGGAAGCACTCGTGTGTTTTTTTACATTTGTTTGTTTTTTAAATAAAACATCTCTCCAACTTTTATAGGAAAATATAAAGAAAGCACCCAACCAGGATGCAGTGCTTTTGTGCCTCTCTTGAGGTCAATCCAATTGGGCATAGTTTAAAACAGAGCCCACGACAAAGTATTTATTTATTTCTTTTAAATGCTGTCAATAACATGGCTGAAAAAGGAACCATTTTAACATCAGACTTTTGAAAGTAAAATAGAAAATGAACACAAAATAAAATAAATATAGATCTCTAGTCATGGAATGTACAACTGCTAGTAATTGTGACTGGATTTTTTAAAAAATAATGTAATGGATTCAATAATTCAAGACGAAATGTTTTATGAAAGGAATTTCATTCCCACTATATTTTACAGATCTTGGGAGTAAATGTTTTACAATTAGACATTTGTAGGAGTGCACTTTTTGCCTACAGTTTTCTTCCTGCACACCCCCACAAAACTTCCAAACATACCATGGAATATTTTTTAAATCTGCTGTGAACAAAACATATCTGGATTTTTGCAAGACAGTCTTATTTATTTTTCATTGTCACCAACAAATGGGCAATTATGACAATCCATTTTTATGAGATTGGAGCAACTTTGTTTCATACCAGCCTGAGCAAACAATCACAAAAATATAACCAGAGATTTAACTTCAGATGAACCTGTTTAAATCACAATATTATCAAGGATGAAGCACAACTACTGTATTGTATACAGTAAAAATATGGAAAAATTGAAACCGAAGATAACTCATTTAGAAATAAGATTGGGATAGTGAAACCAGGCAGAAAAAGCACTAGGGATTGTATTTTTTTAAATATAATTAAGGGCAATTCTGTGACTGATATATTATGCAATCAAGTTTACAGGCATATTTTAAAATTATTTACTAATAACATTTGTATATGTATACCACTTTTCAATTCTATAGAGCCCAAAATTGGAAGCATGGGATTAATATGCAATCAAATTGGACCACAATAAATAAAAATAAAACAATAATCTTTTAAATCAGCTATTTAAAATTGAATAGTCATTAAAGCAGGACATATATATAGCTAGAAAAAGGCAGAATGAGAAAAAAAAACAGTTTTCAAGGATACCAAAAAATAAATCCAATTTCAGGGAATCCAAGCCTGATGCTACTCTAGAAGTACATGACACTATTTTCATGACTATAAAACATTTGTATTCCTTAATACAGTCTTTGCTGTTGCTTACACTCACAGGACACTGATTCCAATTAATCATTTAAAAAAAAACTTGTGATCAAAAAGGAATGAGGGAAAATAAAGAAAAGATATTGTAATGACTAATACAAATTATTATTTGATCATTTCTCCTATTAATATATGCACTATCATATGGTTGTAAATGAATAACTCAAACATATTTGAGAGACAAAATATAGAGACCTATAATTTAAATCAAACAATTGGATAAGGATCCATCAAATTAACCACTCACTCAAAAAAGTTTTCATAGAGAACAAGCAGGAGAAAATTAACCTAACTTAAGTAAGACTCCTTATTTAATTATTACCACAAAACACTTTTAAGATTTAATTTAACAACTAGATTCGTGAGGGTGGATATAAGAAATTTTATTACCAACTAATTTTTTCAAAAAGAAGCTCTCTACATTAAACTATAAATGAGGATGAAGGATCATGAGTCTTTGCTTTTAAATGTTTTGTAAGATGGTAAAGGAATTTTCTTTTTTAGATAGGAATACCACATGTTATTAAAATATTCTGATTGCTCTTGCCTTGGTTCTCCCCCTCTCCTGTTATTTTTATGTTTGAATGTCTAGCAATATGTTGCAATTAGGAAATTTTGAATTTTTAAATTATAAACTTACTTGGTTAGAGGCCATTCCGAACTTTCCATTTAAAAATTAAACTATAAGGTTTTATAATAAATAACCATATAGCTAAATATATTTACAAACATGATCAGCTCTTGATATAAGTTATCTTGATATATTGCAAAGACTTCTTTTATGTTTCTATAGCTGAACTATCTAGACAGAGCTCTGTGCATTTCTTATTCTCTTCGGTGACTCTCAGATGGGATGGAAAAGCTCATGGCTGGCTCAGCTGAATAACAATAAAATAAAGAAAATCATATTGCCTCAGGTATGGCCTTGCTCCATGTTTTCTTAGAAGCAGAAGAGATTCTGAGCAAAAGATTCTGTTCTGAATATAAGCGGACAACATATAATACATGAAATTTCATCATCAGGATTGACAATCCTACTTGTAGATATGCTGTTTTGCTGCAGACTTTCTTAACATGAGAAAAATAAATGTTACAGCCTGACTAGCAATGCTAAAGATTAACTCAGCAGATGCTGACTTTCCAGCAGCATTTATAGGGTCTCATTGCTTTGTCCCATTTTTGGGCATGTATGCAATGTTGCAGTGTAAGCGATGGGGAGGTGGGAGAACTTGCAGTTCAAAGTTGTGACATCATTTGTGGTTTTCTGAACTACTTTGATTCTTCCCCTGCCACTCCACCAATGCTGTTATGTCTTTGTTTTCCTTGTTAGATGATGGAAGTGGTGAGGATGGAAGTGATGAGACTACAGATATATATTCACAATGGGCCAAAATTGGAAAGTTATTCCATTATCTCTAATGATTTCTGCCCTAGCGGTATGTTCTGGCAAATTAGATGGGCTCCCCTCTACAAAATGTTGTCATCTTGTAGGACTGGGGATGCATGCCTTCTTTGATGTGGCCCCCTCTGGAACAATATCCCCCCAGAGAGAAGGAGGCACTTTTCCTCTTAGGGTTCAGGAAAATTCTTAAACCTGGCTTTGGTCCCAGGAACTAATGTATTTTTGTATTTGGGGATATCTGTTTTCTTTTGTATTATTAGTTTTGTGCTACTTAGTATGGACCATCTGTGTGGCTTTATGTTTTATCAGTTTTATGGATTTTGTTTTGCTTTGTATACCAGCCAGAGTCCATAGGAGTTGGGTATCTATAATACATTTAAACACATAAATACTTAGTTTTTTCTATTTTATCTTAAAATATATTTTTATTTTTTTCAGCATTCCTATATATATATATATCAATATAATCAAATGCAGTGCTCTTGCATCACCATTGTATATCTAGGATATACAACCAAGTACTTAAATATATACATATCAAAATAATCTTTAAGTTATTATACAAGTTGTTTTGGGGCATGTGTGCTGTGTTTATGTGTGTGTCTTTTGCTTTTGCCATGCTTTTCAGTTCATTATGGAAAAAAGCTAAGGAAAATTGTATAAATGTGTATAAATGATGACAAGGAGTTAAGGTACAAGATACTACTCAAGTGTCTGTCTTGGTATTGCTGAAAGGGTAAAGTGATCAATATGAAAACAGAAGAGACATCTGCTTTCCTTCCTAAATAAATAAAATTGTTCATTTTAAAAATCAAAAGTAAGCAGTTGGTACTAAAGCTTCTACAAGCATGTATGAAATTATATGGATTTTCTGTCTTCATGCAAGAATATAAGCTCCAACTGTCTACCATTCAATTTTGCTAAACACTAGCTAAATATAACTTATCAATAGAATATTAGGCTCCTTGTCTATTTTATCATAAACAAATCCTCCTTCTCTTCTTTTTTAATATGTGTATGCATGTGTGTATGTCTTTTTACAGTATTTAGTATTATTTTACAAAAATCAAAACAAAAATAACAAAACTTATATTGTAAAGAGGATGAAACTAAGAAAAATAAAAATTCATGATCAACTTCTTAGAATAGAAAGTTGGCTTTCTTTTTAAAAACTATATAGTTTACAAGATAATACAGACGTAGTTGTATTACTAATATATAATATTACAAACAATGGCCTCTTTTAAAAAAGCAATGTTTATTAAAATGTTTTGAGAAATAATAATAATAAAAATATGGCAAGAAAAGATCTCTAATAATATTTCCAAATATATGGCTTTTCTCTTCCCCACACCTTCAGATTTTACGGTAAAATTGATTCCAGCTGCTTTGACAGTTTGCAGATCTGTTCCCTGTTTTCCTTCCTTTACAATCCTTCTGGCATATACAGTATATGGAGGTAAATAAACTGGGGTGAAATTGATCAGAGTCAATTAGTTAAAAGACCTGAACTGTCTAAGTGAGGCAATTTTGAGAGAGAAAAGCCACCCCACTGCCTTTGCTCTATCAGACAAGCCAGCATGCAAAGTTCAGGCTGTATTTTCTCTCTGTGTGACTTGTGTGGGCTGGAAGTTTTGAAAAAAAATAACAGCTTTAGCATGATCTACTCAGAAAAATAGCAGAGGTATATGGAGATCTATGTAAATGTAAGTATTTGGTCATGAGATGAATTAGCCTCCAGAGCAGCTGTCCCCAACCTTTCCAGCTTGGTGGCCTGGTCCGATGTGGAGGGAGCATGTGAATGGCAGGGGCAGGTGTGCAGTCACAGCTCCATTTGTGTGAGTGGTGAACGTGCATACCCTCCATTTGTGCAAATAGACCTTCACAAATGCCAGTGACAGGCATTTGTGCATGCTCACAAAGCTCCACTTGAGCAAGTTGAAGGCACTCATGCGCAAAACTCCATTTGTGCGAATGGAGCTTCATGCATGAGCACAAATGCCCTTTGCTCATACAAGTGGAGTTTCATGTGGGAGTGCAAGTCCCTCCACTTGAATGAATGAAGTTTTGCACATGGGTACACACACTGGTCACGTGAGTAGAACTGTGTGCGTGCTTGCCCATCTCTCCCATGGCCTGGTTTTGAACAGTCCATAACCCCCAATAGTGGGCCATGGCCTGGGAGTTGGCGTTCATTGCTCCAGAGGACTCATCTAATATCCAACCTGAGATTATACCCTAGATGATATGTGGAGACCCATCTAGTTATTATTCATCCAGTAATCTTTTGTGTGATTCTAAACTCATATTTCAGGAAATATTTGCATCCAGGCTTCTCATTTTCATAATAGATGAAATATTTTTTTCTAAATAATTTTGGAGCAAATTATTACGTATGCATCAATTTTGTTTTCTTCTACATTTCATTAAAAAAAAACTAATTACATGGCTCTGTAGGAATCAGAATAAATATACAGTTTATTTTCTGTCATCTTTGCCTATTTCAAGATATTCTCATTCAAAATAAAACATTAAAAAATCAAATAGGTGCAATCCTGACTGATAGCTATGGTATTAAAATAAATACTTGGTAAGATAAAAGAAAAAGAAAATAGCAACTTGGAATTATCAGAGAAGGAAAGCCAAAAGTTTCAAGCCATGTTTGTAGATTAAGATGAATCTGCAAACATGGCTTGATAACATGATCCATTAAGATGTTCATCTGAGAGTTCTTCAGAAACAAAATTCATTGTTGAATCAATTTATCACTGCATCTCAGAAAATGCATTGAAATTGACTTCTCCTTTTTCAGTCCTATAAGGGTGAAGTTTGGGTGAGGAGATTCTTATTTGAATCTATGAAACTTCTCAATTGAAGATTGAGAAGAATGAATATTTGTATAGATGTTTGAAGATCCACAGTTTTCTTTATGTTCTTCCATGTGACCTGCTAGTTACAGGTGAGCAATACTTCACCATTATCTTTAATGTCTCAGAGCAGTCTTATCCCAGACCAAGATCAGTTTGCAATTGTGCTTTCCTGCTCTATTTCAAAAGTGATGCTTTCCTATTTGGGTGGCATGAGTCTCTGTGTTTCTTTTCAGGCATTTTAATATAATGTAGGAATAGAGTTAGTCACTGTGTTTAGCTGTTCTCCATTATTATTTTCTGGACCAAGGAAAGGAATATTCCCAACTTAAGTTAAACTCCCCGAGGCTGGTCGCAAGCATTTCAATTTCTTCCATATCCCTAATGGAAGAACAGAACTAACCTTGTTATAAAATAGTTTCAATTTTAAGTGAAGAAGTTACATGTCTTTGTCTTTATCCTCTGCAGAAAGCGGTGATGTTTGTTTACTACATTTTTACAAGATTAGGTTATTTATTTACAAGGTTAGGTATGAGTAAGTAGCCAAACCCTCAACTGAACAATACCTTGATAGGTTGCTGATTCATCTGCCTCTCCTATATATGTCATATTTAATATGTTCTTAAAGCAAAAGCATGATGGATAATTCAAAGTGAAAAAATAGTAGATATGATGAAATTCAGTGTAAAGTACAAGAGATGACCAGTTTCATCCACATTTGGAAAACAGAGAGCTCCATTTACACCCTTTAATAGCCTAAGAAGGTGGATTTTCAAAAGTCTTATTTGAGGTTTGACAATGCATTGTGGGTTTTTTATATTCAAAATAGCATCTTATTAAATATAATTTACTATTTAACCTATGTTAAATGTTACTTGACAATTCAAGTAGCTGTGGGAAAAAAGAGTTCACTGAATATAATAGAATTCAGTATTACAGAAGCAAGTTTTTTCTTCTTTCTCAGAGATCACAAAAGTTTATGCTATCCATCTTTTACCTTTCAGCTTATAACTGTACAGGCAATTTCTTTTTCATACAAGAAACTTCCTTTTCTTATCTGAAATACTTCATTTGTCTTTTACAGTTATGAACAGTTCTTGATGGAAAAGCTCATTTTGTTTCTCAGTTGAAATAGTTCTTACTGCAAATGTGCACGCACAAACATGCAGGGATGGGCTGTTGCATGGACGCAGAGGTTCGGGTGAACCTCTTGCTCTGAACTCTGGCTGGGCCTGCCCACCCGTCCTTGCTCTAAGCTATCGCTAAATAACTAACCTTTCTGCCACCCACACTGCTCAGGTGTGCTCCACGCCACCCCTGCTGTACTCACTGGAGCTGCTGTCATCATCAGCTGCCTCCCTCTAGCTTTGCACGCACCCCAGCGAACCTCTTGCCAAGGCAAAAGCAGCCCGCCTCTGCACACATGCCCAGTCAAAATATCTTTCATTGTGGCACATGTTTGTTTGTTTGATTTCTACAGATGCTCATCTCAGTAAATGATTCTAGGCGACTCACAATTCAAGTTTTAAGTTGTGTTCTCTCAGTCCAACCTATGTACTGTACAGTTGTTATTAATATCTAATAAAAAGAGGATTCTCTAAGACAAATGTGCTGTAAATGTGACATGTAAATGTAAACTGGAGTTTTATAAAAATATGTAAAATGTAGTTTTCTTATTTGAGTATAAAAATTAAAAAAGAATGTGTGTGTTACAAAATGCAACAAAATTATTAGGGAAAATAATTCTGCAAACCTACTTTTCCAACCAACAAGTTGTCAGGCAGCATCTTATGCAAATATTTTATTGTCCCAAAATATTATGGAAATATTCTAGTTTTTGATTAATTGGTTTTATTCTAATTATGCTGGTGAAATTAATAATCTATACCATGCTTAACTCCTTACATAGTCAATCAATATTTCAATCACCTGGAAACCACTAATGCCTTTTCTGTCTTGTTTCTGTTGGCAGTCATTTAATACAATTTGGATTCAGCCTAATTCAGATACCTTCTTCCATCATAATTCCTGAAATTAAATATCCTATTACAAACTCTTAAATTAAATGTGGACTGCCTCTTGGAAACATCACTGTTAAAATAAAACCATTGCATGCTTCCAAGTTGGCCTTTTCCTATGTAATCATTCTGTCTGAATTATAGAGTTCAGGTGTGTATGTCGGGGGTAACATAGGAGAATCTAGATAAAGTTGTTTCCCATTCCCACTTTTTTGTTGTTTTATTGAAGCACAGAAACTTGTATTGTTTAGAAAAGAAATAAGGAATAACTGTAAAATCTCTCTTGATTGATAGTTGGAACCATCAATTGGAGAACCATTTTTTTAAAAAAAAATACCTCATAATTTTGAATACTTCAAGCCCTGGGATATTTCAGGAAGATGTTGCTGTTTGATGGTATTAAAATCATAATCACAGAATATAAGCTATTAGAGCAAATTGCCTCTGTAATTGACTGACAGTGATTTTGTCAATGCTAATGGTATCATTACTGCTGCTGTTGTTTGTTACACAGTCAGCCAGATGTTTAGACTGGATTTGGCATTTTTATCAATCTATGGAGACCTTGCCAAAGACCCCAGATAGGCATAAGTTGTTGTTATTGTTCTTTCTCAGAACAAAGCTATCCCACTTCACTGTATATATCCATGCAATATGAGAATAGCTAAGGATAAGCGGAAGCAATTGCCAAGTTATATTTGGAAAGACAGACATCTACAGAATCAACAAAAAGATGGGAGAACAGTAAGTCTCATTGTTAGGTCAGCGATAGAAAAATAATACAGCCTTTATCTTCTGATCACACTGCATGTTTCAAAACTTTATTACAAAAATATAACTTTCTGACATCTTTCTGTTTGCTTCAGTTGATTTCAAGCTTTAAATAGTTTGGTGACGGATTCGCTATCCCTTCCTTATATTTTTTAATGTAGTTCTGTTACAATATTTATAGTGACCCTCTGTCTTAACAGTTTTTTAAACACCAGTTTCATCAAAATTGAGAAGAAAGTTCCATGAAGCAAAATTGAGTGCCATTGTGTCTTTTGGGTGCCACTGTGTCTCCTGAAATTATACACACATCAATACAATTGTTTATTTCATTCTCTTTATAGTTAGCTACCTATATTATTAAGACATTTCTGGACTCCATTTTAAAAAGCAATATTTTATTTACAGTCCTAGTCCAATTTTTTAAATGTTTTATTATGTGTTTGCTTTCAGTTATGAGTTAAATTGCATCAGACAAACTGGGAAAGATAGTGGATGTTTAGTACACTGTTCATTTGAAAAATGAACACTTTGGGGACTACCAAATAAATAAATAAAAATAATGCTATAAGTGAATATGTTGTTTAGAAATATTTCCATCCATCTAAAATATTTGCATACAATAGCAAGTTTTTCAACAAATATCCCTTACTTTTGACAAAATGTCTCTATGGACATCATGGTGTTTCTTTTCTTGCCAAAAATCCCTTCAAAATATCTGTTGTTTACCTCAATTTGCCTTAAATCTCTCTTTAAAAATTAGAGAAAATCAACTGTTTTCTTCCTACTCCAAAATATTTTAATGCCGTATTTGTACAAAATATCTCAATCCACCTGTCTGAAATATGCTAAAATTTACTCCTGATGTAAAGACAATTATTGTTGTCTATGTTGTCCAAAATCAATTTTAAAAGCGAAGAATACCTCGCTTTGAAACCTTTGCAACTACTTTTGTGAAATCAAGCACTTTGGAGCCTATGATAGTTGTTTACAATTTGATCCCATGTAAAAAAATTAAGGCATGGATCCCATCTCATACTGAGCCCTTAACAATCATCTATGTATATGATGTTTTATATACATACATGCATACATGCATACATATATATGCCTTAATTTTGTATATATTGGATACCAATCATCTTGCTCAAATACTCTGCATATATTATTATTTCAAATACATATAAGAGATCTACAGAGTGCTTTAAAAGAAGCTTGAGGTACTGATTTTGGTAATCTCATACAGAAGATAAATTGACAGAAATTATGGAAACCAGACTGATTCACCTCAATTTATGATGAAATTCAATGTAAACTACAAGAGATGTGCAGTTTCATTTGGAAAACAGAGAGCTCCATTTACACCTTTCAATAGACTCAGAATGTGAATTTTAAAGTAAGAACTGCAATGGAAGATTATATTCTTCTGGCACTAGACTTTAGTCTAGCACATATTTATCAAAAATATTCTTACAAATGTTGAAGAGGTTGTAAAAAAAGGGTCACTTTTTAAAAAAATTTGGTGAATATGTGATAAAGATATATCTTTTGGGTGTTAAATTTTAGGAGCAATAAGTCCCATCACTAAATATAGAATTGAATGGTCTCCAGGATTAGACAGTTTGCATTTGTTTACTGTAACAAATCTGATGCTTAAAAATAAGGAACTTTTTATTATTTAATAATACTAGCTGAGATAATACTTTCCTAACCCTGGAAAATGCTAGTGTTGCACAGTTAAAATGTGTATTAACAAGGCCTCTTCAATTACCACATTAGAAAGAAATCACAAAGTTTAAATAATGAGACATCAGAGTGAGGAATCACAATTTTATCAAATTTGGATGAATTTGATAACCACCATTTCATATTCCCTAATAAGTAAGATATCCTTACACAAGCAGCTTTAATACAAGAGGACAATTTATCAGAAAAAAGTAAGCTTCACATTAAAATTGCCGTGCTTTACCTGACCTTCAAAATTTAGAGTCCTCAATAGATGCCAGCAAAGAAATAAAGAACACTTTATCTGCTTTCTTCCATCTAGTGGTTATTAGAGTTTTTACTGCCTAGATATGACATGCCTAATTAAAATCATAATTTAAAAAGAAACAGCATGCAGCACTGTATTAGTCAATACTCAGTCAGAAGTAAGATCTCTTTAATTTCCTATGGATTATGCCCAGTATAGTGGAAATAACTGGGTGAAACTAAATTAGATTTCCATAAGATTTCCTTCTAAGGAGAAATTCATAGAAGTAGATGGGAAGATTATAACCCTATACATGTTTACCCAAAAGTAAATGAGAAAGCACTGATTAGATTTTGTTGAAAAATATACTTTTAGTGGTTTGTAATTTGGCATTGAAATCATGCGCTGAAACTGCAATCATGGCGTAGAAGAAAAATGGAATTTTAGAGGTTTTAATCCAAAAAAGCTAATACTGCAGAAAAAAAAGTATTCCCCTTTGTAAAAAAATATTGAAAAGAAAATCTTAAACCAATGTCTGACTCATTAAAGCAGATGTATGCAATATCTCCTGCAAATACAGTTTGCCTTGCAGCTTAATCCTTCAAGTTCTTCTTCCTAACTAGCCATGATAACAGAGGTAGCTACAGAAAAAAATCATAGACCAGTCTCAGTTTGTTTCTGTTAAAGACACACAGCTGAAAGTGTTGATGTAATCATGTAATGTCACATTTAATATATTAGCAAGCTTTATATTCTGGGAAAGTAGAGAATAAAATAAACCAAACACTATAGCAAATGAAAAGTAGATACTCATGAGTGGGATCTGAAGCTGAAATGTGTACTTTTCTCTTTCTGTGGGTGGGAGTGTGAGAGAGAAATAAATTCTACAAAATTGCTCAACCATTCAAACAATAGATGAAACCTAGTTTTATTATACTATGTAATTCTAGGCTGTAGGATGACAGGGATGTTTATACTTACAGAAAACAAAACCAAAGACAAGAAATGTTTAATCATTAGATGACTAATGCTGCTGATGTTGGAGCTTGTGGAGCCCCATAAAATGTATAGATGCTCTATAGTATGATTTCTGCCAAGTGATGTGTGTCTTTGAGCCATGGGCAGAAGGATTTGGGAAGGGATTGATGCCACTCTGAGAGAGGCATTATGCCACTTGCTTTGAAAATGATGACAATTGAGCACTCTTCTGCAGAGAGGCCATATCTTGATAAAGCTTTCCTTATATTTTGCTACTAGCTACTTATATGTAATGTTGCTAAAGAAGTAATAGAGAATCAACTGCATTATAAAACTTCAGAGTTGCTTTTCGTGTTTTTGCAACTTTGTACTTTTAGAGAAAGTTGCTAAAAAGGAAGTGGAGAATCAGGTACGAAAACTGTAAAACAGCCCTGAACAACCTAAGGACTGCTGGATGGGTTCTGCCCACCAAGCAACCTTGTGCAATTCACCATCACCCCAAAAGATCTGCTACTGGGCACCTCCAAACCTCTGCTACTGGGCACCTCCAAACCTCACTGCCATCACCAAGTCCAGCACAGTCACTGCTCCACTAGCTTCAGAAAAGCTGATCAGCATGTCAGGTATTGAGGCCCATGATGACTTTTATTCATCTTGTTAATTTATCAATGTGATCCTTTTCTCTTTATAAATGTGCATGCCTGTCCCAGAGGAGACAGAACATTAAGTGTCTTTCTGTCATGATTCAGATCTAGGCATGAGATAGAAACATTGGCTATTGAAGTGGATGATCTAAATTAGGATGTCCCCTACATGACTAGATCTGTCATTTGGGAGATTTTTTCTGACTTGTAACTGCTGCTTTGCAAGCAACAGGATATTATTGCTAGTGGCACATTTGCCCAACCTCAGTTGGTATACCAGTTATAGGCCAATCTTTGTTCTGAAAGCCTTGATGACATTAACTCATGCCATCTAGATTACTGCAACTTTCTGACTCAAATAAATTTTTATTTTATTTTTTATTTTATTTTTTTATACAAAATCACACACCGTGTAATGCAACTTTCTGACTCAAATTACAACCAAACAATTGTAATGGGAAACTCACAACTGTAGAGTTCCACATACATTTTAAACTGGCTACCAATTGACATCTGAGCCCAATTTGAAGTATCAATCATTACTTATAAAGATCAGCAGTGTGGGATTGGGAAATACCTTACTAAGCATGATTCTGCCCATTCTGTCTAGACATTTAAACCTAATTTTGTTTAAATATCACCCTTATGTGAGTCAAAAGAGTGTAAAAGTATAAATATGCTGGTAGGTAGGCAAATAGACAATCATAATATGGCAGCAACGTTAACATCAAAAGCTCTGTAATCATTGAAAACTGTGTAGGAATTAGTCTAAGGAAGGGGTGCCTCATCAATCAATTCTAAAACACCTTTCAGTTGTTAATGGTACACTGAGTGGTTTGTTCCTATGATCTGGCCACACTTGTGATGATAAAATACCCACCTCATTCACAAACTTCAACCTTCAAGTTTCTAGGTGTGTGACCCTGGTATGATTCTAGTTGAATCCCTAAGTCAAAGAAAACCCTATCTATTAGTTTCTAGGTTTTAATTGAATTAGTTAATCATATTGGCATGCCCACTAGGTATGTTAATGTTTCTAGACAGTGCATGTGTGTACCCACCAATGCTTTGTGAAGCTTGTAAAGCTTCAGCTAGGAGGTTTCACTGAATCATGTCCTCAAACTGAATATTGTAATTAACTTAATTAATTCAAGGTGACAGGTAGGTCAAACTAGTTGCCTTTGATTTGATTCATAGAAAATTGACTGAAACATTGCTAATTCATTCTGTATAAAGAAAAAAAGCTGAAGGAGGAAAGAATGCTATAATGGCTTTCTGATTTTGTAATAAATATCTGGTGAGTTTTATCAATTCTTAAACCCCTGTTATCAGAATGCCTATAAGACTGTTGCTAGACCTACTATGACTTATTCTTCTCTTAGAATTGCTTTATTTAGGCTCATTTAAAGGAAGGGAAAGAGGAAATCAGATTTATTCTGCTATGTTTTTAAAGTGAAAGTTGTTCTTTCTTGTGTTACTGTTACCTCTCTTCATATATCTTTTTATCATTTCTTAACTCAGTGTGTTTGCTGACCCACTAACCTTTGCATGAAGCTGTTCATTTCTCCATATCCCACATTTAGGAATAAGGAAAAAAGTAATTCCTCTTTACTTCTTGCTATTTATTTTAACTTTTTTCACTGCATAAATGAGTGAGATAGTATTCTGGTTATTAGACTATAGCCTACAAATAGAGCTTATGACATAGTGTATATCACACTGACTGGTTTATGTAGTAGTGAAAACATACTTGCTTTTTTAAAAACAAAAATCTGCAGAAGCCACTTAAAACACAAGATTCTCAGAAGAATCTAACTTTGACAAAGGGTGATGGCAATAAATTTGGAAATCATTGGTCAAAGAATGGTGGGCTTTTAGATGTTTTTAGTAAGAGCCTATGTACTAAACATCTTTTTTGTTGGATGTTTGTTTTAAACATCCTTTTTTAAAAAATTGGAGCCAAATAGTTTCTGCATTTGTTTAGTGCAATCTTTTCATAGGACTTTGTTGAACAATTGTTCTCTTTATCTCAATTATATCTATCCAAAAAAAAGCAAAGGAAAGGAACGATTCAGAACTTTATTGCAGTGAAATCCTTGAGGCCATCCAGTTGAAACTTTGCAGGTTCACGTTCTCCTACTATTTTCATCCCTTTCTGCTCCAAATTGAATCAGCTCTGGATATTTTTAGGCTTTCTCATTGTAGCTGATGAGTGAATCTCGAACTTTGCCTTAAAGGTTCAAAGTGTGAATTTAGATCAGTCTCGTAATCTTCAAATCTTGAGCTCAAATTAGACTTTGGCTGATCTGCACGTAAGTAATATCTATTAAGACTGTTCATGCTTAAAATGATTTGAAGTACTTTGGATCTGTTTTCTATTTATTAAAGCATCACAACTTTTTTCAGACTTCCAAAACCTTGCAAAAAGATGCAGCTGCCTTAAACATTGCTTTAAGGTGTGTGTGGGGGGGGTGTCAAACTCACAGCATCACACAGTGGCATCGCATGACATATCACAACGTTTTCCCCCTTCGCTAAATCAGGCATGGGCATGGCCAATGCATGATGTATCCAGCCCACAGGCTGCAAGTTGGACGGCCCTGCTTTAAGGAATCAACTAATTAAAGCAGACAAATTACTCTTCAGTCTTGCACAGAAGTTTGCAAAAAAGTTGTGACTGCTTTAATGAATAGAAGTATTGTGTTCATATACATTCCAAAGCATTTCTATCCAATCATTTTGAAACATGCATAACCTTAAATTTAATTCTAATAGCCCACTAATTGGCAAAAGCAAATGACAGATAGACATTTGAATCAATTTTAAGTTGACTTTTTAACAGACAGAAAGGTAATAAAATTGTTTTCAATAAATAGGGAGTATTTATAAAAGAGAGAGAGGCCAAAAATGTTGTCTTAGGTGATATATTTCATGTGCAAAAATTCTCTCCAAGTCTTTCCATTTGTAACTGATCATAAAAAAAGCTGATAAAACTTGCAGCTGGACTTATCTGGACTTGTCTGCTTCTTCTCCAATATGCCTGGTGCCAGTTCAGACCGCAAATACTGCCACTGATTTCCTGTATTATTCACAACAGCATGGACAAGAAATAACATTATGCAATCTATAGATACTATAGCCCTGCTGGTGCAGTGGAGTTTGAGCCTGATTGGCTCAAAGATGACTCAGCCCTCCATCCTTCCTAGGTCATTAAAGTGACGACCCAGATGGCTAGGGACAACATGCTGACTCTGTAAACCACTTTAAGCACTGGTGTCAAACTCGATCACGTCATGTGATGTATCACAACATTTTTTGTCTTTGCGGAGCTGGGGTTGGCATGGCCTGCATGTGATGCATCTGGCCCGTGGGCCGGCGGTTGGACATCCCTGATTTAGAGAGTGCTGTAACGCACTATGGAACTGCATATAAATTTAAGTGCTATTACATTAATCAGATGGTGTTCAAGCTGTGAAAATGTCCATGGCAGTACTGATGAATGTAAAAATTGATTTCTGTGAATCACAATAAAGTTATGCAATTCAATCTATGTTGAATTGGTTTATCTTACTCCCATTCAAACCACTGATTCTTGCAGAAACAAACTTTTCACATTGACACTTTATTCACTGCCCTTCCTTATGATAGCTGTAGATAAAATCAGGGGTGGGCTGTTGGGGGTTCACGGGGGTTTTGGTAAACCCTTTGATAAGACTCTGCAGAGTTTGGCGAACTCTCAAATCCCACTCCTGGATGGCCCCACCCCACTTTGGAGGGGATTGGACTGGGCTGAAAATGGGGTGCGTGGAGACTGAAAATGGGGTGTTGGGGCACGTGGAGGTGTCAATAGGCGATGGTGATCCCTGCAGCCTGAATCAGCTGATCGTTGGGAGGCTGATTCTTTTTGCTGTTTGCTGCAAGGAGGCAAATTGCTGGGAGCCAGAGGCAGACTTTTTTCCCTTGTCATGGAGATCCCTGCAGCCTGAAACAGCTGATAGTCGGGAGGCGGTTACAAGAGAAAATCAGCTGCTTATGCTAATCAGGCTGTGCTAAAGCTGAAACAGGTTTTTGCTGTTTGCTGCAAGAAGCATGGGAGGCAAAGGCAGAGGCAGAGTTTTTTCCCCTTGTTTTGCTTCCCAAAAGCTACATGCCTCTTATACTTTGGAGTGTCTTATACTCCTAAAAATACGGTAATTTTATTTTTAATAGATTAGAAAATAATATGAGGGACTTTTGAGGAGAAAGCCCTGCACATTTG
>JANHFL010004071.1:14030-27634 GCA_032468155.1 Oxyrhabdium leporinum | reverse complement strand
AGCTGTAAACCGCCCCGAGTCTTCGGAATGGGGCGGTATATAAATGTAAAAATAAATAAATAAATAAATAAATTAATTAATATGAAAAATAAATGATAAACTTCATTTTAAAACTAGCAGTAGAAAAATGACAAATAATTCTTCTTTCTACATCTTATCTGCTCTAAAGTAGCATAACTTTACTCCTGGCTATGTTTCATATGCAGAATATCTTAAGATGATTTTTACAGAAATCCTCCATTCCACACTATTTTTATTAAGATTTTTTTTCATAATTCAGTGGAATAAATGGAAAAAGGGAAAAAAATCTGAGCAAGAAAAAATGGTAGCAGGAATAACAATACCCCCCAAAAAAGATTCCTATAAGAAATAAGAGCAAAAATCAAGATGCCTGTGCAATTGCTGGAGAATCAGATTCAAGAGAGCCAGTTTGGTGTAGCGGTTAAGGTGCTGTCAGCCCAACCCATCTCACAGGGCTGTTATTGTTGTCGGGAAAATAGGAAGGGGAAGGAGTATTATGTATTTCATTGCTTTGAATTACTTATGAAATAATAAAGGCAGAGTAAAAATAAACAAACAAACAAATATTCCAACTGAATCATGGAGCTTGCTTATTCTGAGGTAGTTATTCCCTCTCATCTCTTCCTACACCATAGAGTTGTCATTGGCAAAACAATATGGCAGAAGAGATTTTCAAGTACTTCATTTGGAAAGCAAAGGTGAAATAAAATGTAACAGATAACAAAGTGAGTGATAGACAGAAAAAGAGAGGAAGAGATACAGATGCTTTAATTTAATTTAATAATAAAACTAGGTTTCATCTGGAATATCAGTCAGACCTGAAAAGTCTAAAGCACATATACTTGATAATTTGCAAGGCACTAAAATAACTTTCACTGTATTTAATTGCATTCATCTAACAATATATTTTTGTTATTGTTTTGATGAGGCACATAATTCTCTTCAAAGCACAACAGGTAGTAATGCTTCAGCTATTCCATTTACAAATGATGTGCAACATTGGCTTATATGTGCATGCTAACTAATCAGCTTCCGTGAATCAAGGGCTCTGACAATTTCTGCTGTCAAGTGGAAGAACTTAATTAAAATCTTCCCTGAGAAATGGTGAGGTGGTCATTGTTCCTTTGAATAATATAACATAAGAAATACAAGCAATATTATGGAAGGAACTATTGTTGTTTCTCCAAAGCTGACATCCATAAAGATTCTATGAGCAAACATACATGGACAGAAATCCATGCCATAAACACAAAACTCCTGCTGAATTCACACCAACAATTTGCTTGACAGCATTCCTGTGCCAATAGTAGGCAGCAAATGTTGTTTGCTTGCTGAATTTATGTGCTGCCAATTCTTTTGAGACTCCCATTGGTAAGCAGAACTAGAAAGCATATGGTAAAAATAAAAACAGTCATGGTAAACCCGAAAACAAACACCCTACTTCCTGAAGCCACTAAAATATTCAAACCAATTAAATAATAAACCAAGATTGTTAATACATGGGTAATCAAACCACCACTTCTTATCCAAATCAGCAGAATCCTTATCAATTAAATTTATGCTCTTTTGACCTCTGCCCAAACAATGGATATGATTAATTTTAAGAACCTTATGTTACTGTTGTTCAGTTTGGTACATAATTCATTTAAAATTCAAGTACAGCAGTCTAATTTGTTTATAACTCACAGTGTAGATTGCCTTCGGCTAAAATATATGAAAAGAATATGTGTTGCTCTATTTGTGGTTTATTAAATTGTGAGATAGTTGTTCCTGGAACTAAGATTATTAGGTTAGCAAGCACTCTAAACTAACTTTTCTGATTTCCATTTCTTATTCTACATATGCTATTTTTTTGTGCGAACAAGCTTTACAAATCCTGTTTGAATATTTGGGCAAAATGTGTATTCTGAAATACAGTACTGTGCAAACATTTTAGGCAGTTGTGCAAAACTGCAGTAAATTAAAAATGCTTTCAGAAATAGTGCTAATGGTTTATTTTTATCAATTAACGAAATGAAAAGTAAATGAACAAAAGAGAAATTCAAATCAAATCAATATTTGGTGAGACCACCCCTTGCCTTCAAAACAGGATCAATTCTTTTAGGCAGACTTGCACACAGTTTTTGAAGGAATTTAGCAAGGTTCCTGCAGGGTTGTTCCAAACATCTTGGAGATCTAACCACAGATCTTCTGTGCATGTAGGCTGCCTCAAATCATTCTGTCTCTTCATGTAATTCCAAATAGACTTGATGATGTTGAGATCAGAGCTCTGTGAAGGCCAAATCATGATTTCCAGGATTTCTTGTTCTTCTGTATGCTGAAGAACATAGTTCTTAATGCCATTGGCCTTATGTCTGGAGTCATTGTCCTACTACAGAATAAATTTGGGGTCAATCACACGCCTTCCTGATGGTATGGCATGATCGATAAATATCTGCATTTCTCAGAATTGAGGACACCATTGATCCTGACCAAATCTCCAACTCAGTTTGTAGAAATGCAGCTCCAAACTTGCAAGGAAGTTCTACCATGCTTCACTGTTGTCTGTAAGCACTCATTATTGTACTGCTCTCCAGCCCTTTCATGAACAAACTGCCCCCTGCTACAGCCAAATATTTCATCATCAAAATGTGGACACTTGGCAACTGGCATGTATTTACATGGTTGCAACATCCTGGGCACATGTGATCACTATTTGCAACATCCCAGATTGTTTCCCTGACAAATCAGTGTGGGAATTTGGATTCGCTTAATGACCAAAATGCTACTTCCCATAATTTGCCTAACAGCTGTGGCAAAAAAGTCCCTAAGATATCATGATTCGCTTAACAACTGCCTTGATGAGCAAAAGGACTCTCTGGTCCCAACTGTGTAATAAGTTGAGGACTACCTACAGTATATATATTAAGATCTTAATATTTCTTGATTGTGGCCAATCTATCAATCCTTCAATTGCAAGCAAAGTAAGAAAAAAATGTTCATTTAAAAAAAATAAAGTGAAGAAAAAGCAAAGCAGAAACAGCCAGGATAATGCTAAAATTAATGTTTTGAAATCTCAGCTTGAAAAATACTGTGTGTTAACAGCAATAGCATGTAGACTTATATACCACTTCACAGTGCTTTACAGCCCTCTCTAAGCAGTTTACAGAGTTAGCAGATTGCCCCCAATAATCCTAATTTTACTGACCTTTGAAGGATGGAAGTCTGAGTCAACCTGTTAAGACTCAAACTGCTGGCAGTCGACAACCAGCAGAATTATCCTGCAATATTGTATTCTAATTACTGTGTCACTATGGCTCTTAATGGCCTCTTTACCTTCATTTCACTTTTTAGTGAGAATGCAAGTAGGCAAGCATAGGAAAAAGAAAAGGTAGAGGAATTTTCTTTTAAAGGAATGATACATTATATTATGGGTAAACAACAAGAGCAAAGTTTGCATAATTTAGATTATTCTGGACTACTCCAAAAGAAAGAGTGATATAAATATAGATTAAATAATCATAAAATTATTTAGTCTATTCATTTGGCTTAGTTCTAACAAAGACATGCATGTACATGCGCACACTTAGTAGCAGAGCCATCACAGGGAAAATGTCCTCTTATTCCTTAAGGACATTTGTAAAAATGTTGCTCCAATTTCAACACTTCTGGAGAAGTGTTACTTAGCTTTTAGTCACCAGTTGCTCCATTGTAACTGTTATTTTCTCACTGAACACATGAAAGAAAAAAAAAGTTCTTTGACCTAAAGAGAAATACTGACATTTTCCCCAAAGAATACCAGGACTTCTAAGTATTAGGTAAACATAAGCTTTAAATACAAATGGGAAGCAAAGTAAATGACTCCTAATGATAGAATACTTTCTGCAGTCAATTTGGAAAGGATGTTTAATGCCACTAAAAATGCCTGAATCTTACCCAGGCATCTTACAATGAGTTTCTTGATGTGGACTTCTTTCAATGGTACTTGTACGATGGCAATTTTGTTTCACTGGATGAACCCCAGAGGAATGGAATAATGATTACATTTTCAGCCAAGCAGGTTTTTTATTGTGTGGAAATCTACTTCCCATTATACGAGACATCAGTCAAATGTTCATGCATCTTAGCTGTGTTGGAAACTGATAGCACTTGTACTCATTGGTGGCATATTTTAAAGCATTGTTCCCTGCTGTGAAGTAAATGAAGAGAACTTTATTTCTAAGAATTAAAGTGGCCTACTTACAACACACAGCAATTAAGCTATCTTATTTCCAATATTTTTTTTCTTCTGTTTATCCTTGTCTGATTCACAGAGACTTCTTAACATGGCCCTGCATTTTTCTTGACAAAGTTTTTCAGAATTGGTTGCCATTGCCTGATTCTTAGGCCTGAGAAAAAGTGACTGGCCTAAAGTCACCCAACTGACTTTGTGCCTAAGATGGGACCAGAATTCTTGGATTCTAGCCCGTTGCCTTAACCACTATACCAACCTGGGCATTTTACAGCCCCCAGATCACATCAGGTCCTTTGGCTGTCCCTGTCTGGCCTGCCTGAAGTCAATTGGAAATTAGAAATCAGATGTAAATAAGAGTAAATCCTGCATGTAATACAACTGCATTGTTTTTATTTTGAAGGCAACTGCTGTTTTTTTTTTAACTTAAGTATGTATGCAGGTGTGTTCCTATGTACTTTGATAGCCCTGTTGGCTTGCCCCTCCACAAAAGTTCCAGTTTCTTTTGTGCCCTTTTGGGAAAATTAATTTGCCTATTCTCTTCACTTTACCAACCTGGCTGGTATGAGCTGTGTTGGCGCAGTGGTTAGAATTGTTGGGGGCAATATGCTGACTCTGTAAGCTGCTTAGAGAGGTCTGTAAAGCACTGTGAAGTGGTATATAAGTGCTATTGCTATTGCTGGCTGTCCCTTTCCAATGCAGGTGTTCCTAAATATTCTGGATCCTTAGGTCTAGCATCATAAGCTATAAAGTATTAAGATATAAAGATATTAGATATCCATTAACCCACAGGTTTTCTGAATCCCTAGAATCAAATTGAATATCCAGTGATAATGATTGGATAAAGCCGCAATTTAGTGAGCTTGCTTTCATGGTTTTCCAAGGGAAGGTAGAATGGATTGAGAAACTGAAGCAGGGCCACCCAGTCAATGAACTCTATGTTCAAATGCTGTGTTCCTATACACCACTATAAAATGATTAATAATATATAGTTTGGCTCTAGGTATATGTTTATATACATATATAAAACATATAAATATGTTTATATACATATATACACATATAAAAAGAGTTTATTGACACTTAACATTGAAGCTGCTTCTAAAGAGAAATATGTCTGAATGAGATGTCTGAGTAGAGTATTCTATCGAATTGCAAACTATCACTGAGCCATGGTGGCGTAGTGGTTCGTAGTGGTTAGAGTGCAGTACTGCAGGCTACTTCTGTTGACTGCTGTCTGCCTGCAATTTGGCAGTTCAAATCTCACCAGGCTCAAGGTTGACTCAGAGTAAATAGAAAGTTGCCATTTCAAAACCCAGTAGAAACATTAACAAATATTTTTACCGTGCACTGGGTCCAGGCCTCTTAGTAAACTCTTATTAATTTTATTGTTAAGTTATAGCATTATGTATGAAGAAACATTTAATCCTCTTCTGTACAGATTTATCAATTTAGAGTATTGAATGAAATATTATTTTAAGCAGATAAATCTTCTTTTGCAAGATGTACCCAAACCTTTACATTTACTTTAACAATCGGTAAGTCAATTAATTTTAATGTCATCTAAACTTCTCCTTATGACTGCAAATTGTCTTCAGTCTTGTTATCATTCTGAAAGAAAATGTCTGTATGAATATATATATGCATTTATATTGTTTATTTTTCAGGGAATAAATGTGTTCATATGACTATCCACCTTTTTTTTTTCAATCACCCAACTTTGTTTCTTCTGTGGGCACTGTTTTTCTAGTTATAGTTTTACAGTCCTTAGAATTTTCAGATTCTGCAATGAGCAATTTATATCCAGACATGACAGAAGCAAACAGATTGTGATTATGTCATTTGAGCCCAATAAACCTGCTGAAAAGGGTGGCATGGTTTCTTGGGAACACTCACAGGCATGGCTCTAGAGTTTAGGCAAATGGAATTGAATGTAACACAAATGTAACACAATACATAGACATTTGTGTATTTAACAGCAAAACACAGCAAGTTAAAAATACTTGAGCAATAACAGCAATGCATCAACTTGGTGCATTTTGCAATCTTTCAACAGTGAACAACCCCAAATGTGCAAGTGAAAGGCAAGTGTTTATGTATCACTTAATTTTGCTACAAAAACATCCCCCAACTTTCAGTTTCACCCTTTTAGGATACCATTGGTAGTATCCACATCAATTAATTATGATCCATTAAAAGATAGTGGAGAGGGAGCATTCTTCCACTGATGTTAAAGCAAAGCTATCATCGAGTTTAATTAAAAATTGTTTGTAAAAGCTGATCAGAAAACCAAATATGAACTTTCATACTGAGTCATATAATTGCACCAATTCTATAATTAATTGATCTTTTAACAGCAGACTGTTTATTTAGCATTAAAACTCCATGATCATCTTTGCCCAAAGATTAATGTGGGTGAAAACTTAATAGCTAACAGTATGTGCTCCAAGGAGCTGCAAGGAAGTACATGTGCAAAGGTCTCTGAATTTCTTTACTTGTTCAGGCATTGTTTCAAATGGCATTTGAGATTTGCGTTTGTTATCCAGAAGGCTCACTTTCTAAAGAACTGTTTCAATGCTGGAAACAAATTGCTTTCTATGTATATTTTCTCCTTGGCATGAAAGTTGATCCTACTCAACTGAAGGTGAAACTAATTCTAAATAAAAGAGTAAGAGCCATGGAAACTTATTTGTTACATTGCTTTCAGGCACAAAAACTGTGTTCAAATCACTCACACTCCAATTCCTTTATTGCTTTCTGTTGGTGGTCCAAAAGTGGTACATGTCAGTAACTGATGCTTTATCCATATGCAGCTTCCTCATCTTTGCTGCATCCATTTTAATGTAGGTTCAGACAACTATGATATCAAAATCCTCTCATAATCCAAATCCGTGATTCTGTGCAAAATTGACACTATGTCAAATTTATTATTTTGCATCCTTCCTACTGACTTTCCATCACATGGGCAAATTTTGCATGGAAGGAATGAAGCCAGAACATTTCCCATTGCTTATTTACTATTAAGAACACTTCAAGATGGTTTGTGTCTTCATCTAGATAGAGAAAAGGTATGTACAAGTAATCCTCATTTAGCAACTGACTCATTAGCAGCCTTTCACAATTATGACAGCAATGAAAATATCGGTTCTTCAGTTTCCATACAGATAGGACATGGAGGATTCAAGGGTTCATTTAACAAAGAATAATTATTACGTATACAAATCTCTAAAAAAACATTTTAAAAGGGAACATTGTACAATTTTGGAATTCTTAGAAACTCTTCAAAAGGGTTAGCAAGGAAAAGGTAAGAAAAACCAAACAAAATCAAAGAGATTCTCTATTGTGACCAATTTTTATCTAGACAGAAGTTGCTCAAATTTGGTAGTCAAGAATAATATCTGATATATTGGTAAGAAGACATGAGCTGATACACATTGCTCATGAGTTCTGCTTAGCTTTAATAGCCAGAAACAGCTTTCTTATTTTCAGGAAGAGCTAACTGAAAACAATCAGACAATTTTCCTTGATATTGATAAGCTAAACCAGAATTTCCTGGAATGTGTTTAGGTTTCAGTGTTTTCTGCAATTATAGCTAGTGTGAGCTAAAGGTATTTAATTTTGGCTAGGCATATACTTATTCACTGCTTTTATTTTCAATTTACCTCATTTTGATCACACAAATGCAAAGCTAAAATCTCAGAATTCTCTTTTTTATTTCTTTTCTTTTTGCAAATAAAATATTGAAAAATAGGAAGGTTCTGAACATTATGATAAATCTATTGAGCAAAAAGAAAAAAAAAGTACTTTGCAACCAATCCTCACATTCATGTCTGTAAAGCTAATGAAAACAGAAGTAAGATCATGAGTAATTTGTTTAATGACTGAGTTGCCAGTCCCATTTGTGGTGCTAAACAAGGACTATATTGTGTAATGGCAAAGTTAAATTGATGATATGCATTATTTTCTATCAGAGTTTCTCATATAAGTACTTCTGTACTTCTTTTCCTTCCAGATGTTTCTCTTATCTCTTTTCTCATCTCTTCATGGAGACTTACAGAAGAGTGTTAGCTTTCTTTTTAGAAATACTTTGTCAGCATTGAAATCAGCTGCCTCTGGCAGAAAAATATTAGGTATTAATACTTCTAATTAAGCAACAATAGTTGCTTAACTAGAAATATCAATAATAAAAATGCATAAGCATATAGGGATTTCTTCTTATGGTTGAGTTTTAGAGTGGACACAGTGGGAAAGATGTTGTGTGCTAGAAAGTAGAAGAAAGGGATTGTTTCCCTTTGCATATGGGGCTCTCAACAATTAAGGGAATATGGGCATATTCCTATTGAATATTTATTTCTATATTAAAGTTTGCAGTAGTAGTTATAATTATTTTCTTTACTTTGTTCAGTAAACCATTTCAGCTTCTACTGTGTGTATCTGTTCACTGCTTTGGAATCCCTGAATCTCCTGCTCACACTTTACAAAACAGAGTGAATACACAATGTATGGTGTTATGGTCTGAAAGAAAATATGGAGACATGAAACCAAATGCAGATGTTGCCTTGATACTGATATTCATCAACTCCATCAATTGATGTATAACATTAGCCCATTTTCAGATTTTAAATATGTAAAGGGGGTTTGTTAGAAGAAGCAATCAGCTGCAAGGCTGTTGCTACCACTGATCTGGACTCCAGTATAATTCCTATGAAATTTAATCCAATCAGAATAAAGAGGTTGTTTTTTAATTAAGAACAAAGAATAAACACTCTAACTGATGTTAGTATAACCATTGATATCTTTGTTAGGTGGTGGCACAGAATAGTGTCCTTTCTGGAAGTTATCAAAGATCTCACATATAATGTAGAGTAAATAATGTATAAATACATGCACAGAACATTCTTCAGGAATCCCAGGCACATTGGATTAAAAGAAGACAACAAATTTTGAGTCAGAATCTCAATGAAAATCAAAGTCTTAGCAGCACATTTCTACCTCCTCTGCCACACAGAGACATAACGCCAACCCTCACACAGCTGGACAGGATCAAGGAAGCAAGAAATCCACAGATTTCAGTAAGATGCCTTTATTATTAATATATGGTAGTTGAAATCTTGGAAACTTTAATACGCATTTTCCAATCTCATTTATAGTGTTAGTTAATGAAGACAGTGTCTTTGGAGGATCCAAAATGCTTAATCCCACTTTTCAGCTGAGTAAATTGTTAGATTTATTCTCTGTTTCCTCTTCCATTCCTTTACTAGCCCCCTCACAATTTCTTACCTATTAAGTATCTAAAGGAGCTTTTAAGAAAAGCAGACGGTTTGATCTGGGATCAGTTCCAGTTTGATAATTCATTTTTTTTGTTCTAAGTAACTGCAAGTTCTCAATTGGAAGGCTTCCAATAATGTTCCTTAACAGGAGTAAAATATATTGAACCTATGTTTTCAGAAAATATAAGAAAGAAAATGAAGTGAGGAGACTTAACAAAGAATCTAAGATGAGAATTTCATTTTAGCATATGCTAGTCAAATGTGTCTTCTTTAGATTATTTCAAAAGAATAAAAATTGTATTTTTATCATTTGTGACTATGTGGGAATGCCAATAGTAATACATTATTACTACTAATATACTATACAGTAAAAAAAGATAAATGAGATTCTGTGAAAAATTTCTAAAGAGCATATTCAAGTAAAAAATTATGAATTGTTTATCATGGGAGAGAGAAGTATTATTTCTTGTTTTATTTCCTTCATTATGATTCTGGATAATTATGGAATAGATATCTTGTTCAAATTAAAAATTTTACTCTATGTGTGTGTGCATCCACATGCCTTCAAGTCAGCTTTTGATGCCTGATTAATGTATGGACAAGTACCCACAGTTTTCTTGGCAACATTTCAGAAGTGATTTGCCATTGCATGTTTTCCAGGGCTGAGAAACAGTGACTGATCCAAGGTCACCCCTCTGGCTTCATGCCTAAAGCAGTACTAGAACTCACAGTCTCTCCGTTGTTAGTTTGGCTCTCTAATAATTTTACTGTTATGTTTTTATTAAGTGATGTGACAAACATTTACTCCAGTTCAAATATGTTAATGGGGAGGAGACATTAAACCAATTCAGAGGTTCATAAAATCAAATTCCTTTCAAATCAAATAGAACCAGTCCTTTTTTGGTTACCATTTTTCCCCTTCTTTATTTTCCTTTAAGCTTTAAAGATTCTCTGCTTCAGGGGTGTCAAGCTCATGTCACATTGTCATCGCATGACATATCAAAACTTTTCCCTTTTGCTAAAATGGGGTTGGGCGTAGCCAGTGCATGATGCATCCAGGCCATGGGCCTCGAGTTTGACACCCCTGCTCTACAGATGGAGCATGCAAAGAAAAGCATGCAAGCTTTTCTTTAGTTTTTCAATGATCATATCACTATCCTTTTAGATGTACAACTTCAATTAAGAAATGGTCAGGAGTTCATTGTAAGATAAAGAATATGGCAAAGGACCGTATGTGTGCTTGTGGGTAATTTTAACATTAAAGAATATTAAAACCAAAAAGGGAATATATATGAACTCATTGACCTAAACTCTTCCACTAATAAAAATGATCTGGACTTGATTCAGTCAGGCTGTAACTCATCATCTTTATTATCATTATTATCTTCAGTACTTTAACTAAAGGGAAATTAATCCCTAAAGATGCGGAGATTATCATGTGTTAATTAATCAACAAAAATATCTTATATAAAGGATTAGACACAAATCCAAGTGGTTATGTTAGTTATTATTCTGATTTGCTGAAATCTGATTGTTTTGATAAATGGTTGGTTGCAAAGCTTATGAACCTCTTCAGTTTGGATGTATACATTTTGGACTGTTTCAGTCTTAGTTTCATGCACAATTTTATTTAAAATGCACCCTCTTTCAGAGTCTATTTTCAAATGTGTTTTCTACCACATAGTAATTGTTCTTATTCAATTATATATTCCTGTCATTTACATGTTGCCAGAATCCAAAGATTCCTGGTGATTTAGAATATCAATTGTTATGAAGACATATGCCGGGTTGCAGCTGAGAACTCTTATGCCAGGATTTGTTAGCAGTGTGGAAGCCCCCTGAAAATGTTCTGAATATCAGCCAAAATACATATCAGGATTATATTTTCTGTGGCCCCATGCTCTGCAATTCACTCCTTTCAGAGATGCATTTAGCTATTTTTTTCTAGATTTTCATAAAGAAGTAGAAGCCCAGCATATCTTTAACCATAACTGATTTTATGTATTAATATAAAGGGGATTGCTCTCTTTAGTTTTACACACACACACACACACACACACACACACACACACACACACACACACACACACTGGATGGGAGGGGAATTCAAATACCGTTTACATGCATAAAATTATGACTCTAAATTCAGAATGAACAAAACATTTAAATAGCCTTATGTAGCAAAGGAAAAACAAGGATTCAATCATTCCCTCAGATTATTTACTAATGAATAATTGGGATACTTTCCCCACAAATGAAACGTACTCATCTCCAATCATAGTGTCTGCTGGCTTCCTCACACCACACACTGAAGTTCCAGACTTTCATTTATTCTTTGCTATTTTTGCATCTAACTGATCTTGGATGACTTTGAAAACCTAAGCAGACTTGGACCTAGTTAGCACTTGGATGACAGATCATCAGGAAGTTCCAAATATTTGTGAAATTGGAAACCATCACAGAAGAAGTCTGTGGTAAACTCTCTCCATATTTTATGAAGAAAGCTATAATGACGTCCATAAACAATCAAGAATCAACCTTGACTCAAAGTGTAGCTTTATCACAACATGTATACTGTATTTACCCAGATTATTTTTTTATCCACTGAACTTAAATAATGTAACAAAAATGTTTTCACCGTGATTGTAAAGAATGATATATGATTGGGTGTAAAGGTCAGTTTATTTTTATATCTGCAATATATGTGTTTTGATGCACAGTATAAACACATTAATTTATATGATATCAAAACCCTGCAGAGACAAAATATTTATAATTGGTAGTTGTCATTTTAACCTTAAGCAAACAGTAGAAAATTGTTTAAAACTCACAAACTCTCTTCACTGCATCCCAATCAATCTCCAATACAACTGGCCAAGTTGGAGATTTCACAAAGCACAAAGTGAGGAAAATTGAAGAAAGAGTCCTAACCTTTCTCAGCAATCAGGGAAAATGAAAAATAAATTGCAGAGGCAAGCGAATGTATGCTTATTTGCACAGTTCGATATTCTTTCAACAATTTATATTTTTACTTGAGTAATTAACCTTCTGAACTTGCCGAGAAAAATATATAAACATATATTTCTGTACCTAGCTATCCTTGAAATGCAGTGCATTGATTTTCTCTTTGAAGCTCTACAAAAGGGGAAAAAGAGAAATTTTCGTTTAAATGGAAAACAATTTTCTGATAAAGCCTGCCCCCTTTGCCTCTTAGTTACTGATGTCAAGTTTCTTATCCTCCAATATTGCACAAGTTATTTTCTTTTCATCTCACTTATTGAAGATAAAAGACTTTGAAATTATTTTTATTCCTCTTATTTTTTTAAACAAATTTTATATAGTTGTGATAGCAATGGTCTAGCCATTGATGGAAGTGGCAATTTTAATATACAGTATATTGCCTTCATTCTTTATAAAAATCAAAAGGAACACTAGATTGACAGGTTCTTATCTCAGAAATCCCATGTATTCTAACAGGTCATTGAGTCAAATTTCCTCAGGAGACTTCTTAGAACATTTCTGAAATTATTCTTTCTGACTCCTTTTTTTTTTGAAGAACATTTACAGAACTTTTCCAAATACTCTCTACCATCTCTGTGTATTTATGCATATTTTGTTGTACCCTCCTACTCTAGTGCCCATGAATGAAACTTAAAGTAGTGAGTAGGTTCTTAAGGCAAATGTTGCTATAGTTATTTCCAGAAAAGAAGAAGATAAACAAAAATAGAGAGTAGGAGAACATGGTTACTTTAATGCCACTTATTCTTCTAAACTAGGAGCTATTAGGAATCCCAGGAGGGGAACGTCTGTTATTAGAAATGTTTTCCTACATTCAAACTAGATGAGAGGAGGTGGCTCCCAAATATATAAAGTGTCAGTCAGTGGAACCAACTACCCCAAGTTTTGATGGCTGTCATTCACTAGAGGTCTTAAACAATATTACATACACGTTCAATAGTCAGAAATACTATACTGAATTCTAGACAACCAGAATTTTGGACTCTCCAGCTTTTTATTTTTTATTTTTTATTATTATTATTTGAATTTATATACCGCCCCATTCCGAGGACTCGGGGCGGTTCACAACTGTAACTACAAACATA
>JANHFL010004071.1:0-13711 GCA_032468155.1 Oxyrhabdium leporinum | reverse complement strand
CTTCTGGGGGTCACCAGTCGGCATTTCGCCGCCGATGGTACCCCCAGCAGGCCCTCCCTGTGTGACCGCACGGGACATCGGGGGGGAGTAGACTCGATGCGGTCCTGCAGGTATCCTGGTCCAATGCCATGGGTCACTTTAAAGATCTTTGCCAGAATCTTAAAGCGAACCCAGTACTCCACTGTATGAAACAATATATTTGCTCATCTCACAAGGCAAATAAAATGAAAGAAAACTATCAAGCTGTAATCCTATGCTCAGGGCAGGAATACAAATGGAAGCATTTCATATATATATATCTGTCTGGCCTTTGCTTGAGGATGTGCAATGTCTTGGTTCTCTTCATACTTATGTGAGATTATTGCTATTATGACTTCTCAAGTCAATTTTGACTTCTGGTGAGGACATGGACAGGTCCAAGCAGTTTCATTGGCAACAATTTTGAGAAGTGTTTTGTCAGTATCATATTCTGGGATATTTTTCAACTTCCTAGCCTGTGGCTGAGACAAGGTTACCCAGAAAGCCACAGATACCTACCTGGCTTTTACATCTAAGGGAAGACCAGAATGAAATGCAAGTTTGCCCCATCTTAATTCTCTTTGTTATAATAGAAGGGAGAAGGAACCTTTGTTAGGCTTTTAGGGTTCTATTATTAAGCCCTGTAACAATAGAGTTCCATCAGTCATTATAAACCTGTTCCAGACCTGGTATATGTCAACTGACAAAAAGAGACAAAAAAACATTGCCCCAGTGAATTCAAACAAACCAGAAGCACTGTCAAAAATAATGTGTTCTCTTCCTGTTTATGACTTATTTGATCATTGTAGATCAAAAGATACATACTCTCTTGAAGAAAAGAGATATGAAAACTCTGAGACATATTCAAATGAGAAAGGGGCAATTAGCATGGAGAATCAAAATAATCGTTGACCTTTCTGTTTGCCTTTAATTTAGGATTTGCATATTATTTTCCTGTTAATTCTTCTGGGTTATTCTGGCTTTGCTGGAAGTGTTCTTGCATTCTGGTGAGGCAATTTCCTGCTAATTGATGCCAAAACCTTACAAGTTCACTGTTTCACTCTTTTTATAAAGAGTTCTACATGGCTTAGAAAAATCCCCAGAACAGATGGAAGAATGTAATGGATCTCATTTGATAGACTCTTGTATAGGGGCTTGAAAAAGCCAAGACAAATAACTGGATCATGACTATCAAAGTGTCACTGCTTAGCAATCCTATGCCAATTAAGGTATATTAGAATAATTCTAGAGGAGAAATACATAAGTTAGAAACATGTAAGACAAACCAACATATTGTTGAGTTTCCTTTACTCAAAGAAAACTATCCTTTAATTTTAAATTGTATCCTTTAAGTCTAGGATAAGAATTAAAAAATAGGATTTTATGTCAACATAATACAAGCTTGCCTAATGTAATGGTCTTCAAGTTCAATATTCTTTTCAAAGTAGGAAGAGATTATGAATTACAGAATGCAATAGGAGGCTGTGATTCTAGGTTATTTTTTTTATGTTGATAGTTTTATAAACCCTTTGCTAAATTTTTGAGTATTTCATATATTCTGTTTTGTTTCTATGGCAAAAATAACATTGTGCTGTACAGAGATTAGCCTGAAATAACTTGGTAAGTGATGATAATGCAACTTGAAACTAAACTTGAAAAGTCACAGTATTATTTTTCTTTATAATTAATATTTTACTGAATCCTCCCAGAGATGTGTTATAGAGCATGACAAATTGTCATATTGTGGCACCATCTCTAGCCATCAGAATTCATTGTTTGAATGTTTAGAATTCAAAAGACATTATGAATATAAATGCACATGATAAAAGTCTTTTGTGATTAATAACATCAGAAAGGTATTGGTAGGACAAAATACATTTAGAGCTAAAAATTAAAAATAGCTTAAACTACCTGTAAAGCTCCATATATAATGCTATGTCTAAATTAGACTTTAATCACTTTTCCATTTGATCAGTATACTAGTTGCTGCTAAATGTGGACATATTTTAAATCACTAGGTGCCCCAGTTTTAGATTTAATTGGTGAAATAACTGGAGAGAACCAGTTCTCAGCTTTATTCAAGATTAAATGGCAAGTGAACAGAGACAAAGTATTTTCAGATGCGTCGTAAAATTATTCAAAGAGCAGTACCGATTGGAAATGTGGCTTGGGGTGGGCTGATATTTTAAATGATTATCCACTTGCCTTCATTAAATAATTTTAATTTTAGCTTCAGCTTCAATCTTTAAAAGTTGTTGCTATGGCTGAAGAGAAAAAAAATACTTTTCTTATCTGTATTTTTTCTTATCTGACCAAGTCATCAAAGAACACTATGGCTGAATACCATTAAAGCTGACACCAGCCACAGCAAGATCAGATGTGGAGAGACCTGGCCAATAAAATTACCAAGAGTCAGACATGACTGAATGGATAATATCATTATCATTTGTATATAGTATGAAATTATAGTATTTGCTTTAGTATGTTTTAAGAACCTAAATATGATTTATTCAATAAACCATGATTAAGCAAATCACAAACCGAATACAAGAGACAGTATTATATAGTAAGAATGGACAAAAATGTTATAACCCACAACTTGACTGTTATTCTCTTGCTCCATTCGTAGACAAAGAGAATATAAAAATGTTCTGGATTTTTTCTACTGATAGTAAATAGACACAAGATGCAGTTTTCCTGCTATTTGCTTTCCTGAATCTTATGAGGGGAAAATAAAATCCTAAATCTAGTGATTCTGCAAGGGATGGAATAGCCACAGGTGGGGACAAGGTAATCAAGTTACAAGACTGGATAAGAGACAGGCTTAATAATCAGTCTTACCCTTATCAGGGTAGAACTTTTAGAAAGAACATACCAGGATTTAAATCCTGGTATACCAGTCCTTCATCCCATCTCTTGGTGTCATACCCCCTTGGAGCCCTGACACACTGTACTTTTCCTGATTTTAGACTTAATTTAGTGTTTTGGATGGAGAGGGTTAGAGAGAAAATGTTTCAGGTTAGATATGAGTCCTAGTATGACAAATGAGGCACAGATTCTCTGGGACAATTCTGTGAAGAGTTTGAGAAGTGCAGTTCCACAAAGCCTGGCTAGCTGGAAGTAGCCAACAAGACAGGTGTGGGCAATGAGCCTATGGGTAGGTAGGAGCCACTGAGACTTGAAGAATGGAAGCAACTAATAGGCAGCCTTTGCTCCTGCACTCCAGCAGCCACTAGCTTTACATTTCCTAAAGGGTGGAACTGACCGGTTTTCTGACCTATCAGGCCCCAAAGAATGAAGGATAAAATAAGAGGTAGTACAACTGATCAAAACAATTTGCCTGATTTTTAGAAAATATTTTTAAAAAAACTTTAGAAAACCAAAACTTCTTGTTATTATTTATTTATCAAGCAAAAATGGCTAGATCAAGTCAGGAACTCCCAAAAAATAGTACTACCCATAACTGTTAAGTAATGAAGACTGGCCAATTACTATGGACACTCCTTAATTAACAGTCTTTTCTACCAACCTCCAAAATACTTAACTGCTGCAGCCATCTTTTATTTTGCTAAGGGAATAAATCTTTCCTAATTGCTCTCACTATTTAAAGCAAAGAGATATTCCCAAACACATCTAGCTTTGTCTGGAAAGTAGTAGAAAGATCATATTGTTGGACTGCATCCCTCCCAATCAGTGTCCATGAAACTGTAGCAGTCACCCTAATTGTATGTTAGGATTAGGGAGTTATTTTATATGTTTCACTGCTCCATGACAGAAGTGTAACTGACAGAAATGAAACAAAAAAATCCTATGATTACTGGCTAGCCATTCTCACTATTGGATGTGGGCCACTGAGGGGAAAAAATGAATAAAAGTAATGAGAGGCTCAGTGTTTTCCTATCAAGCATAGTCTTCCTATGCTTGATGGGATCTTGAGGCATTGCTCTGCTGGATTTTCATAAGAGCTATTAAAATGCAGACAATACAGATCAGCAGTGAAGCCAGCTTCAAGGCAACTGTGTAAAATATTTGTTCCATCAAGTGATCCGGTAGATGAGGATTTCATCTAATTAGGAAAATAACATGGTTCTATCACCAGCCAGCAAGTAAATAGTAGAATGAAATGGTGACCTATGTAAGCCAAAGAATTTGCATTAAAAAAGAGAAACTTGGGAAGCAGCCCACTCATGTTTTCTCTTTTATAATAAGACTTATACGTTTGTTAAATGTTCCTCACAAAGCAAATGAGTTAATTGCTATTAATATTTCTTAGACTGCTCTTGTTGCAATTGTGTAGCTCTTCATCAGGAATTGACTAGTAGAAATTTTTAGAGAAGACAATGACAAACTGTCTCCATAAATCAGCAATAGATAAGCTTCTATGAAAGTTTTCATAGATTCCTTGGCCCCAAATTAAACTAAAAAAAAATAATAAAAAAATATAGGAACACTGTGATAGGCCACATTTTGGTTATTTAATTGTACACAAAAATACATATTTACGAACAAAAAGGTAAAAGAAAAACAGTAGAATTTTCTTCCTGTCATTTTGTTTAAGCATTTGGAATCTGTGACCAAACATAAAAATTCGTTTTGTTAAAGTTGGCCTAAAGAAATTACTTTAATAGTATGACAAGAGAGCAAAATGTGGTCCTGAATTATTTGTTGACTGGATAACCTGTAGTACTGTTTGGAAAGTTTAAAATGCTTTAAAAGCTGATGTAGAAGCAGGAAATTATATGTTACTATTTTTACATTTAAAACCTAATACCTTCTGGCAACTGAGTTTTCTCAAAATAGAGACTATCTGTCCATAAGATTACATTACACTTTATCTCTCTGAAATACTTGATTGTATTATATGAATGACTTTGGATGAAAGATAACTGTTTGGAAAGCTAGGATGCTTGGATTCCTGAAGGATGTTAGAACATAAAGTGATGGTCTTTTGCTACCTTTAAGTAGGAGAAACAGAGGTATCTCTTTTTTGAAGCTTGAAGAAGGATATTTGAATTGCTGGGGAAATGGGTCAGAAAAAGTAAACCAAGAAACTATTTTTCATTCATAAGATTCATGCCCCAAGGTAATTCCAATTAGGCTGCAATTCAGTATTTTACAGTGATAGAATTTTTGCTCTGGAAAAGACTCTCTCTATGTGAAGTAGAAGAAGATGCGCTTATGGCTGCCAGATCCTGAGTCTAAAGCAGTTCTTACATTGCAAATCCAAGGGCTATAAAAGAGATTTTGATTATGTGCTAACATTCAATTATATTACATTTGTATACTTTAAGGAGACTGGCTGCACAAAGAACCAATTTCTTTTATAATTATAGGTCAGATCAAATTAAATCAAATTGTATTAATATGGTTAGAGATCAATAATTATAATAATAGGTCAGAATAAGTCAGATGTTACTACATGAACCTTGCAAAAATGTTCAGGCCAGGCTTATCACTGTCATTGCCCCTTCCCCCTTTTCCAACCTTAAGTTAATGATTTCATACTCCTTATACATACTGCTATATTGTTTTCTAAGAAGGTATTGTCATGATTTCAGTTACACTGTAATTCTCTGCCAACTCATTATTAACCAAAACATGATATTGTTCAATAAATGTTATGGTAATAGTAATAGATGACATGGACATATTTCCTGTATGTCCATGTCCATAGGTATAAACATTTACAATTTTAACTTTCCAAGTTGAAAATGTCAGATAAATGAGGAAGAAAACTTGTGGAAAGAATATAGTGAAGGAAATAGCTCACATCTTTGGAATCTGGTGAAGATTGTGAAATTTATCTTACTTTCATGCCTTAGGTAGGACTAGACCTCATGGTTTCTGTGTTTCTAACCTGGTGCCATTACCACTAGACCAAACTGGCTTTCAGCATGGTTTAGAACTCTCACCTCATTTCTTTGTTTCATATTCCAAGTGCATATTATCTCAGTACAAGCAATAGATGTTCAGATTATTTTCAATGATTTTTTTTATTATTTATTTATATTGTGCCTTTATTATTTTATAAATAGTTTAAGACAGTGAACATATTCAATACACCTTCCACCTTCTATTTTATCCATTAAAACAACCAAGTGAGATGGAGGGCTGAAAGAGAGTGACTGGCCCAAAGTCACCCAGTCAGCTTTCATGGCTAATGTGAGGCTTGAATTCAAAGTTGACTGTTTTCTAGCCTGATGCCTTAACCATTATAAAAAACTGGATCTCCAGTCAGAATAATGAAATAGCAGCAGAATAACAAATTTGGAAGATGCCTTGGAGATCTTCTAGCAGGAAACCATTTCAGACAAATGGCTGTCCAATCTCTTCTCAAAGTCATTAAAGTGAATCATCTTCTTAAAGTCAGTCATGGAGAAATTGCATGGGGAAAAGGGGTTAATTATTCTAACATATATGACAGTTCTCATCAAACTCTGGAGGTAATTATATAATTTGTATAGATGTTCATTAAAAAAAGAAATGGTGAATCTTTGGAATAAAATTCAAAAGTGTTTTAACCTACATTTTTATGTGTGCTTTAGGTTTTTTTCCTTCATTTCTATCATTATATAGGGTTAATTTTACAGGCCCTGAAACACTTTAATAAATTAAATGTAATGTTTCCTTTGAAATTAAGCTCAATGTCTTCATGGAATCAGTGAATTTCCATTTAGTTTACTTCAAAACATCATGGAAGCCACTGCCGATTCCAAACTATTTATTAAATTACTGGAGGAAAAAAATTCTAAAAGATTGATTATAATCAAAGAATATCAAAGATTTTATGACCATAAATAACTGATTAATTTTTGGATTTATATTTTGGTTCAGGATGGGGATACCATTTTTTCCCCAATGTGAATATATTTTAAAAATATGTGAGGATCTTACCATAAATATTTTGGGCTAACTGTTGTAGGTGGAAAATGAGAAGTGCAATAGGAAATACTTGATTTACTATTATTTTCATTTAAGCTACTGCAAATGTTATGACATATCTTTATCCTACACTAAATTTGCTATTTATGTAAATTATGACATTAAACCACAAATGTATTTTTGCAGGAGCAAATTTTGTTTCAAAATACGCTCAGATGGTAACTACGTTGAATGCTAACTAGTTCATATTTCATCTCGTTGACAGCTCACAGCTCTACGTATTCCTCTGAATTATCCACTGAATAATCCATGGATTATTGAAAACCACTACTCATAGTGTTTGTTTTAGGAGTAGTATTTAAAAAATGAGATTTGCTGGAAATGTATTCTAATGCCATGAATGCTCTTCTCAGAACAATATTTATACTTGGTGAAAAGTTCAGAAAGCACTGATCATATTTAATTGTTTACCAAAGCAAACACCAAATATAAGTGCTGGCAGAGTAAAAAATTACTGTGCTTTTGTGCATATTATTTTGTAAAAAATGTAATGCAGACACTTGACAATAGGCATGGCAAACATACTACAATCTGTAATACAAACTGGTCTATGCAGGAGGAATTGGGTAGATGTTCATAATTGATTACAACACCTTGTTTCCAAGAACAACAGTAATCTGAAACAAACATTAAGCGTTAGTGGTTCTTTCCCAGGGGTTTGCAGGCATTCCACTGATGAATAAATGCTCTGCAATTTTATTCTAAATGAACAATGCTATGTTCTCTTTTACACTATTCTTTTTAAAGAGAAAGACTAGTTTTAGCCATTTTTCTATTGATCTGTTTTCCTATCTGCTAAATCAAATTAAATCAAACAAGTTTTAGCTAGCTTGGCTGCTTAGCATGTATCAGCTCCTTTCTCCTGTTGTAATGAACAGAAGATGTGCTCGTGAATAGACAATGTTGCTGAGTGGCTGTCAGAAAAAGGATAGTCACCTTGGAAAGAAACTTAGTTTGGAAGCAATAATAAGTAAGATGAAAGTAACAGTGTCTACTTCTTAAAATGTTTCGGAAGCAAGGTTGTCTGTTCATTTTGGACTCTTTCAGAAATGCAGAAATAAGGAAGTACAGTAGGTAGAGATGGAAGAAAACTGTTCAGAAGATGTCAACCTTTTAAGCTGACCTGGCTTGTTTCAAAATTGAATAGGTTGGCAATACAGTGTTGACAGAGTTTTTTGATGTAGTGGTTAAGACTCATGCTAGAAACCAGGAGACCATGAATTCTAGTCCTGCCTTAGCACAAAGCCAGCTGGGTGACATTGGGCCAATCATTTTCTTTCAGTTCTGGGAAGCAGACAATAATAAACCACTTCTGGAAAACCTTCCCAGGAAAAATGCAGGATCTCATATAGGCAGTCTTTGAAAATTGGACATGATTAAATGGAAGGAAAAAATACTGTTGATGATGCAATGACTGGCAGAGGCAACAGTGTCATAAATCAGTGGTGCTCTTTATTTCTTCTAACTTGTTATGAGAACATCTTTCCACTTTCAATAATATAAATACTTAATTTTTCTATAATTGTTATACTTTTTACTCTAATGATTTGGTATACTTTTTAATGTATTCTTTTATTGCTTTTAAAATAATGACAGAGAAATAAAAAAACCAAAAATAAAAAAAACATGCCTTGTCAAAGAAAAAAAACACCATAGTTATTCTACATGTGCATGTATGTTTATATAAATATATATAGATATAAATAGCAATGTAACACATGTATTTATTTTTATAATTTACTGTATGTTATATACTTCATACTTTCATACTTCATTACACTTTTCCATGCAAAGTCTGCTCAAAGGTGGCAAGTACAATGAGCTCTTCTTTGTGTGAAGAGGACTATACATTTACCTTTCCAATGCTACAATATCAGTCTTTTGGCCATAATAAGGACACAGAGAATCCATTTGCATTGTCCGATTGTCCAATCCCAAGTACTGGGTATGTAGTTCCAAAGAATATTATCATCTTTTACTTGAAAAGTTAAGTCACTCTTAAGCCTGGATTTCACATTTCTCTATCCTGATGGTTTTTTCTAATCCAGTTTGTTAATGTCATTTAAATGTGATGTCAAGAGCTGGACAAACCAGCTAGAATATCATAAAGGAAGGATCTGGAATATACTTCTTCATATTTCTATGTATAATATAGGTAAGGTAGATTCTCAATGGGATCAAGGAATCAGTAGAAATGCTCAAATGTTGAGACACCTCATACATTCTATTTTCTGTCCCTTTTAAAGAATAATTAATTGTTTTGTACATTCATTTGCCTAATTATGTCTTTTTATTTCTTGTTTGTTTTGTTTATTTTTAGCTAATGAGAATGGCAGCTGTTAAGTATATTCTTCTTGCAAAAAATGCCACAATTTCTGATAAGCTCTGTTTATCTTAACAGAGTTTGCTGTTCATTTTCTAACTAAAACTGGTATATGTTATAAAAGATTGATGTTCCCCACATGGAAGGCTACATTGTAAGTTGCAGGTAGTTTATCTACCATGTTGGAAGCCCCACTGTTATAAAGAATGTATTTGCAGGAATGAACATTGGCATTTGTCTTCATTGACTTCTCTCTCTTCCTTCCTCCCTCCCTCTTTCTCTTGGGAGGCCTCTTTAGCAGTGAGAAGGACAAAGCAGTTGTTAGAAAGACATGGCACCATGAACAGCAACGGATTAAACTTTACAAGTAAAAGGTCATTTCAAATAAATGTTTATTTCCCTTGTGGTTGCATACTGAAAATAAATCTCAATCAAACAGTTGTACTTACATCCAGCTTTAAGCTAAGGAGGACTGGAGGGTAGGAGAAGAGTAGTTAAAACAGTCTGATTTTTTATGTTTATTAATCCTCATCTTCCAAGCATTAGAACTCAGCAATAGTGGAGTAACAATGACAGTCAGGAACTAATTTAACTTCAGACTTTCTCCTCCTCTATACATATTATTGGTGCTTATATTCAATTACACACAGTAGGCACTTGCCAATTGTGTACACTTGTAAATTTCCGTCTGCCCCCTTAAAAATTGAGAAAATTCTCTCTTGGGTTAACTTGCCTATATGCTTTCATAAACATTTAACCCAATTTTCTCAATTTTTAGTGAGCTGATGGAAATTTACAAGTGTATGTAAACACTTGTATGCAAGTAAATGCTTATTTTACAATGTATTCTGAAATCAGAGATTGCTAATCCATTTTTTTTACAAAGTAATAAGAAAAGGAAAGGCAAAATCTCTAAAATATTAGTGCTCATCATAAAAGAATCATAGGCTGAAAATCATAGTATTCCTCTTTTGTTTTTTCACAAGAACAATTAAGTTGCATCTAGATTTCAATCAGTTTGTTTTCACTGCTACAGTGGGGCGTGTACTTATAGATAAGTATGGAATTATCACTTAGAGGCATAGTAATGTATACTAAAAAAATAGCACAAAGACAAATGGGTGGTACAGTTTTGCTATGATTGCTTAAGAAAAAGTAAAATTATAACATTTCATCAAGAATTTAAAAGAGTCATAAGAATTTGATGAAAGTTAATGTATAGAAGTCACTCGCCTATGTCCTAACCATTGAATTAGTGGCCTGTTATATGAGATAAAATAGACCAATATTTGTATCACTATTCTAAGCTGAAGGGCAAGCTTATTAAGTTGAACATTGAACAAGCCTTTGACATTTAAGCTTCTAAGTGCCAGATGGATCAAATAATAAAACTGAGCCATATTTTATTCTGCATCTCCAAAAATAAGCTACAGATTTTCATACATGGCAGAAGAGTACAGCCTGAAGCTCTAAGGCTTCAAAAGCAGATTTACAGCTCCTCCAAAAGTTTTCACTGAAATGCAATTATTTTATGTAATTGAGAATAAACTGCTATTCCTATTAACTTTCTTTGATTTAATTTCAGCTAAACTGTCACTTAAAGAAAAATTATACAGTTCTGGCACCAACTACTTCTTTGTCGTGATCCATAATCACATCTCCAAAAACTAAGGTTTTCCTTTCCCATAAGCAAAATCACGGGATGAAGTTAATTCTGTAAAGTTCTCTTAACTAAAGGAGAGCATTGATCCATGAAGCCAAATATTATCCACCCTGGCCTTTTTTCAAGCTTGGCCACCAAAGAGCATTCAATCAGGAATTCTATCTGGAAAGCTGGTCCTGAGCTATATCCTTTCCCAAATTCTTGTTTATATTACAGTCTGCACAGTGAATGACAGATTAAATTTAGCTGAAGGAGCAAAGATGTTCCAAGTTCATTTGCAAACCATCCTTAAAGGTGCACAGCAAAATAGTAAGCTGCAGGCACATGAAACATTTCCATCTTTGCCAACCTTTGCAATCTGCTCTGCCAATGAAAAAGTGCAGCCAAAGAATGGCAAGAAAATGTTTGCTGTGATATGCAGTTGTGTACACTACTAATGCAGGCCAGAGCTAATACGCAAAATCTTCATTTATGAAAGTGATTACATATGCTGACAGTCAACAATTTCAAAGGCGATTTATTCATTAGCAGTTTATTAACAGATTACAAGCTGTTGAAAGTTGTCATTCAAAAGGCACTCCAGCACAAACAAAGGCAGCTTTTCCATGTTCTTTGACAGCATCTCATTTGTTTTGTAGATGAGATGCCCTGAATCATTTTGGAAGCTATCCATTTGTTTCCAGAGCAGTCTCCTCTTACTGAGTGAGCTGGAATCAAACATTCACTGTTGAAAGCCCTCAAATTATCTGAAACCTGCTATGCTATTTTCTCTGTCATGATGCAGATTAAAGAAGTTGGACCTTAATGTCACCACAGTTATCAAATTGTTCAGAGTTCGTGCATGCCCTTCATGGTCAATTGCTTAGGCTGAGATTTAATGGCTCCTGCAAGATTGATTATATTGGAGAAGAAAAGCTTTTGTTTAATGCAATGTCTACTTCCATTTCAGTTAGTACAATTATTCCTGATTCTTGTGCTTTATGAAGGTAAAAGGAAATAAGCATCAGTGCCTTTTTTTCTCCACATTCACTCTATTAGAATACTGCTCCAGTCTGAAGGACCACACATTTCTCAGAAAGCACTTTTTACATTACAGGTAGTGCTTGACTTACAGCCACAATTGAACTCAAAATTTCTGTTTCTAAGTGACAAATTTGTTAAGTGAATTTTGCTCCATTCTAGGACCTTGCTTATAACATTTGTTAAGTGAATCATGACAGTTGTTAAGTTGGGAACACAGTTGTTTAATGAACCTGACTTCCCCATTGATTTGCTTGTCAGAAGGTCACAAAAGGTGATCACGTGACCCAGGGACAAGGCAACTGTCATAAATATGAACCAGTTGCCAAGCATCCAAATTTTGTTCATGTGACCATGGGGATGCTGTAATTGTCTTAAGTGTGAGAAAATGGCCATATGTCTTGTTTTCAGTGCCATTGTAACTTTCAACAGTCACTAAATGAACTACCATATTTTTCACACTATAAGACGCACCTGACCATAAGATGCACCTAGCTTTAGAAGAGGAAAACAAGAAAAAAAAAATCAGGCAGAGCCTGAGAGGACCACAGATAGGTATCCTATCATGTGCGTGCTCTGCCTATTAACTCCTGTACTGTGGAAAAGAGACAGAAGAGGAGGGCAATGACAAAGACAGAAGAGGCAAGGTTCAGCATTGTAAAAGGACCCTGCCACCGCGGCCCATATTTTTCTCTCCATAAGATGCACAGACATTTCCACCCACATTTTGGGGGGGCTGCATCTTATGGAGCAAAAAATATGGTAAATTATGAACCCATAATTTGTTTTCATGAATGAGGAACACTTGCTAATAAAATCAAGGTTACTGGGATCTAATTACATTAAATACATATTTTAATTTAGCCATACATAAATATTTGTTTCATTTGTTGTTGTTTATTTATTAAACGTATATCTCCACCAAAGCAACAAAAGCACTCTTGCTAGCTTCTATACAAAAAAAATAAAATAAAATATCCACCACATAAAAATTAACAAAATAACTCTATGTAGTACAATAAAACCATTAAAAATGAACAAAACTAAAACCGAAATAAACACTTAGGTAGCAACATCAAATCAAGAAAAGATTTCCTAAAGCAAGTCAGCTTTCTAAAGCTTATGAAATACAGATAAAGATATAGATTAATATTATAGAATGAGTTTTTTATTACAGTCAATTTGTCCCATTGATATTAGTGGGCATGCTTCTAACATGTTTACATCTGCATTACATCCACTGTTCAGTATATAGATATAGATATAGTATATCTTCCAAATTTAGTGAATAACTAAATTAAAAAAATAAGATATGAATACACAAAATGTTGTGGGCCTGAGGTTGATCCATAATACCTCTGTCATAAGATCTCTCTCTTCCCTCTTTAAGCAAAATGCATTTTTTCATATAATTACAATTGCCCATGGACTTCAATTATTTATTTGATTCTCAAGTTTGCTCCACAACTTGCCAAAACTGAAAGCAACTGATTCTTAATGAAGCAGACTATTGCTAACATCCAATCTTTGCAAACAACAGCCCTTCTTTTCTATTAATAATCACAGATAATGCAGTACTTGGTTCACTCTGTCCTTTAAGACAGTTTTTTAGGATAGTCAAAATAAACACAAGGATTTGTCAGAGTGTGCACAGCTTTGCTATGTGAAACAACCCAGGAGCAATAACAGCAAACAGAGGTTTGTAATAAATAGTGGTTTTATCTACAAAAGAATATATACTATAC